>RCUC01157292.1:0-20113 GCA_003697995.1 Taxidea taxus jeffersonii | reverse complement strand
TTTTTTTTTTTTTCATTTTTTGACTTAACTTTCAGAAAATATTTTCTCTACCCCACTGAACTCCTCACTCCTATGGTAACATAGCTGCATTAGTTTTCTAGGACTGAAGGAACAAAGTACTAGGTTGCCTTAAATAACAGAGATTAGTTTTTTCACAGTTCTGAAGGATAGAAGTGGGAGAAATCAGTGTGTTCGCAGGACCATGGTCCCTCTGAATCCTGTAGATGAAGATCTTCCCTCGTCTCTTCCAGCTTCTGATAGCCCCAGGCATTTTTGGCCTCCAATCTCCCTCTTTAACATAAAATTCTCCCTGCCTATGTCCACATTTCCCTCTTTTCATAAGGACATCAGTCTAAATGTCATAATCACAGGTAGAATTTTATGTTAAGCATTTTCTTGGGATTCATCAACCTTTCCCTGGCCTCACCTACTAGTTTTCAAACCCAGACTTGTCAATATCAGTAAAAAAAAAAAAAAAACAAAAAAACACAAAACCAAAAAACAACAAAAAAACCGCCCATATTCATCTGCCTCTTTTAGAACATTTACTTTAAGAAAACGTGTGAGTTCTTTCTCCATTGCTTTGAAGTGTATGTAAAGTTTTCAGAGTTAACTAAGCTTTAAAACCCATGAAATGTTTTCCTCAAACACCTGAGAGCCTTCTCTTTGGAAAGTAAATAGGGGATATGCAGCCTCTGTTTCTTAGTTGCTGCAGATGATTAGGAGTCTAATTTTAGCTGGAGTGTGGCTCCGAGTTACAGAACTAATTTCTATCATAAAGATATGTTGAGGGCCACCTGGGTGGCTTAGTCCATTGACTGTCTGCCTTCAGCTCAGGTCATGATCTCAGGGTCCAGGGATTGAACCCCATGTTGGGCTCCCTGCTCAGTGGCGAGTCTGCTTCTCCCTCTGTGACCTCTCTCACTTTCACTGTCCCTCAAATGAATAAATAAATTTTTTTAAAAAAGTCAAATTTAGTAACTAATACAGATAGTCACCAATTGCTAGGTGAATTTAGGAGGATTCAAAGGGTGTTGTCATGTTCTCTTACCTAAGGGCTAGTTAATATTAATCTTGAGAACATCTGGGTAATGGATTGTATTTCCTTGGCTTTATAAAAGGGTAAGATTGCCTTCTGTCTCTGCAGTCTCTCAGCTTATTACCTATGATGTATACCCTATTCAGAATTTAGTGCTTATTCAGTCATAAAATTATTTTCTTTTTCTTCTACCTTTGTAGAGAGGTTTTCTGGGTAGGAGTGCATTATGCTATTAAATATAGTTCCCAAATATATCATCCATATTCTTAGTTTAGGATGGCTCCCAAATTTTATCTCTGGCCAAGACCTATATCTTAGTCACTTCTTAGTCACAGGTTCTCGAAATTTCTGCTCCTGTACTTCACAGGTACTTAAATTTCAAAAAAACTAACCAATTATCAATGCCTGCTTCTAAACCTTATTCTTGCTGATTTTTGTCACTGTTGTTGTTCTGATTTTGTCTTATCGGTGTATGGTACAACTGTATAAGGGATCATGCTAAAAATCCATTGACCTACATTATTTTCTTACTACATTGGCAAACTGTGTGTGTGTGTGTGTGTGTGTGTGTGTGAGGGGGCAGATGTTTAAACAAAATCTCTTGATAGTATTGCCAATCAAGACCAACATAATTGCAGTGCAGTCTTGCCTTTGTTCTCCTTTCTGAGTCTTAAGAGTCTAAGGTACTATAATTATTCAAAGGAGCATTGCCATATTTCACTGCTTATCTTTGTCCATTTTTTGCTCCTCTCTGAACCATTCTCCCCTGTACAACAAGACTGACTCTCTTATGAAGGAAGAAGATTGATTTATTCCTCTTCTTAACATGATGGTCTATTTGCAGAGTGTATTTGAATGTAGGGCAGTGTGGTTATTTATTATTATTTTTGCTGGGCTTCTTACTAACATTTCAATTCAGTCATTTATTCATAACAAAAATGTTTATTAAGGAAGTGCTGTGTGTTGAGGAGGACACTCAGAATGTAGATTGATAAACACAACACTGAGATATAATTAATTTATTTTCTTTGTGAAGTTATTTGATAAAATTAGAATTGATTTGCCTCCTACATTTTCAAGTGTGATTCTGTAATGAAAGACAATGCATTCCATACATTTACCACTTGTTGTTAATCATTAATCACGGCTAGGGCAGATGTGGCCAGGAGGGTGCCTTGTACTGCCACTTACTGGGTAATTAAATGTTCTTTTGTCACAGTGCTCAGGAAACATCATAAAGGTATTTTTTTCCCCCTCTGATAAAAATACTTTTTTTCAAGTAAATAGTCTGCTGCTCGACTCCTGTGGTGTTCCCAGAAAATGCATATAATACAAAACTAGAAGTTTAATTCAGAAACATCAACTGGTCTACTAGCAGAACTCTAAGAATTCAGACTTTTTGGTGCCAAGGTGAAAGAGGTGGTAAAACACTGTTCTATCATGGACAAGATTTTTTAATATGTAAAATTAAAATAGAAATATTGGAAGAAGTATAACAATTGAATAACATTGCTTTAGAAAATGTCATCAATTTATTTAATCAGTAAGTATTTACATAGCACCTGGTGGGTTCTAGGTACTACAAATCCAGGCATCTGCAAGACTTGTAATTTAACAGTGAACAGAATGTGCCTTGTGAATCCTACATACATATCTTGGCATGGAGAGAAAGAGACCATAAAAATAAATTATGACATTAGGGAGTCATGAATAATAGGGTAGTGAGGGAGATAGAAAGTGCTTGAGGTGAGGTGCCTGACAGCAGGATTAAGCAAGGTGATCAGCTTACATTTTATTGCAAAATTCGAGGAAGAAGTTGAATAGAACTTGAGTGAATGGGATATCTGAAGGTGAGTGTGCTTGGTGGAGGGACCAGCTTGAAGGAAGACCCTGGGGTAGGAGACTGGTAAGTATGTTTGAGGTGCTACACGGGGTCTTGTCTTGCTGAAGGGGAATGAGCTGGGGAAAGAGAATTAATAGGGGAGAGGAGGTAAGAAAGGTAGCAGGGAGCCAGATTCCTTATGGATTTATCAGTCATTAGGTCATTGTAAAGACTCCGTCTATTATTCTGGGTACAGTAAGGACTCACAGGGTATGGAGCAGAGGAACATATGCTCTAAGTTACATAAAAATGGTGACTTTAGCTGCAGTGATGACTAGGGATGAAGGAAGAAACAAAGTAGTATGTGAGAGGCCATTGAAGTAATTCCAAGGATTGGTGACAATGAGGATAGGCAGAGTATTAGTAGTGGATTTGGTGACCACACTTGGTTTCTGGAGATCTTATGAGGATTAAAGCACCTGATGAGTTATTAGACTGGATCCAGATTATAAGATAAACACAAATTGCAAGGTTTTGGCTTATGTAATTAGAAGATTTGTGTTGAATCTCCTGAGGTGTGGGAAGCTGTGTATAGAGTGGTTTGTATTTGTTTTGTTTATAGTGAAGGAAATCAGAAGTTTGGTTTATGATTTCTTAAATTAAGGATACTTCTTGGATATTTATCCAAAAAAGGCAGGTGTTCATGTTTGTAGTTTGGGAGAAAAGTCTGAACAAGAGACTCAAATTTTGGAGTTACCAGCTTATGGGTGGTGTTTAAAATGAGGAAAGTGGATGAGAATGTCAACTGAGTGAGTTTACATAGAGAAGAAACTGAGGCTAGAGTCCCAAGGCACTTGCATATGTAGAATTTAGGACCAAAGAGGAGAAATAGCAAATATTATAAAGAAAAAGGGAAGGGGAAAAGCAGGAGAATGCAGTGTTGTAAATGCTGTCTGATGTGTTCAGTGGTAGCGTAATTCCATGTGGATGACTATGAAGAGTTGATGGCTAAACTAAGTCTATGTGGGCTGATGGAGTGAGGCTGGGGAGGCGGGACAGGCTTCATGGGTGTGTGACCTTTATAGTTGCTCAAGGCCCCAACATCAAGTACTCAGAAGATCCCTGGGCTTGGTTTCATGCTCTGCTTTACTATCTTGAAATTACTAAGTTTTTAAAAAGATTTCATTTACTTTCTTGAGATAAAGACAGAGGTGGAAAGAGGGAGAAACAGCATGGGAAGGGGCTGAGGGACAAGCAGACTCCCTGCTGAGCATGGAGCCTGAGGAAGGGTGTGATCCCAGGACCCTGAGATCATTATCTGAGTGGAAGCCACACTTTTTTTTTTTATTGTGTTTTGTTAATCACCATAACTACATCATTAGTTTGTGATGCAATGTTCCAAGATTTATTGTTTATGCACCAAAACCGAGTGCTCTATGCAATACGTGCCCTCCTTAATACCCGCCACCAGGCTCACCCATCCCCCATCCTCCTCCTCTCTAAAATCCTGTTTGTTTCTTGGAGTCCACAGTCTCTCATGGTTTATCTCCCCCTCCAATTTCCCCCAATTCACTTTCCTTTGCTTCTCCTAATGTCCTCCATGTTATTCCTTATGTTCCACAAGTAAGTGAAACCGAATGATAATTGACTCTCTCTGCTTGCCTTATTTCACTCAGCATAATCTCCAGGACTGGAGAATGTCCTGTCCATGTTGATGCAAAAGTTGGGTATTCATCCTTTCTGATTGGAAGCCAGACTCTTAACTGAGCCACTAAGGTGCCCTACTGAAATTGTATTGATTTTAACAGTCATCCCTGCACTTGCATTTTACAAAGGGCCCCACAAATTATATAGGTATTTCTGTGAGTTGGGAGGTTTGATGGTAGGAAATGTAGAGTAAGCATTTTGTTCATTTTTAGGGTATGTTTTGGGTATCTGATGTGCAATCTAGAAACAGTTACCTTATTCACAGATGACTTTAAAAAAAAATGGTTGGTTCCCTTTCTGATTAAATCCCCCCCATCATCCTCTGCCCTGAGAGCTTCAGAATCCTTTCCAAAGAAAAAAAAACAATTCCTGGTTGCTAAAAGACCTTTCATTATACATTTTGCTCTGCCCATTGCTTTCTGGATGGCAGATGCATCTAATTTGATAACTACATACTTTAGAGATATATTTGGATTAAAATCTTCCTACTGCTGCTTTCTAATGCTATTTGTAATCTTGCAAAAGCTGTGTAACTTTTTAGAATTTCACTGACTTTATCCAAACAATAAGATTTATATCTTCTAAGAGTATAAATGACAAAGTTAAACACCTGACAAACATTAAGTACTCATTAAATGATAGTGATTATTATTTCTTGAAGAAAATTGTTCCATGTCTTCAATTTATTTTTTTAAATTAAAGAAAACAACTATATGCACACTCTAAATAATGACATTTTAACAAACAAAATGCAAAATTTTATTTATTTCCTTACCAAAATAACTTATTTTTGAATAGGTAATACATGCACATTGTATAAAAGAAAATGGTACAAAAAGTTGAATTATAAAATATTCTGTTTTATAGCCTCCCAGTTACCCTCCCCAGATTTAACCATGTAACATTTTGCTATGTATGCAGCAAGATCCTCTACCTTTCAAAAATAGTAGCTTGCAAAATGCACTCATGTGCACATGAATTTTTTTTTATCATAGCATATATTAATGATTAAATCTTCATAAATATACAAAGAGATGCATTGGTTTTTTTCTCTAAATACAAAATTTTTATTGAGATAAAGCCGGGGCCAGGAGAGTATCTTCAATGGCTTGCCAAAGAAGGTGTACTTTTTACCAAGAGAACTGTGAGAGATATTGGTGAATTCCCCAAAGAGCCAACAAGAAGACTCTAAGAAGAAGTTAGCAGTAAACATCTTCCTGGTGCAAAGAAGATGATGCCAATTGGTCAAATAAAAATTCGTTTTCTTCTCTTTCCTTTTATCTGTTTTGATCCCAGAGAGGTTTAAAAAAAAAAAACAAAAAACATCGTTAGCCAGATTGCAAATGAACACAGGCACAAGGCATAAAGAACAAGTACAACAAAGCAGGTCCGTGAAATCCCATCTTCTAAATGCTTGGCAGTCAGTAAGCTAAAACTCTGAGAAGGGATGATACCTATAATGTTGCACAGTTTAACATTTGGTTATTGTTAGGGTTTACTTTGTGTTCCCCGCCCCAACCCCCAAATTGACATGTTGAACTCCCAACCCCCAATACCTCAGAATGCCACGGTAGTTGGAGATGGGGCCTTTAAAGAAGCAATTAAGGTTGAGGTCATTAGGGTGGGCCCTAATTCAATATGACTAGTATTCTTAGAAGAGATGAGTATATGGACAAACACAGGGGGAAGACCATGTGAAGACAAGAGAAGATAGCCACTTGCAAGCAAGGAGAAAGACCTCAGAAGACCTAATACTGCTAACACCTAGATTGAGACGTCTAGCTTCCAGAACTGAGAGAAAACTTGCCATTTAGGCCACCTAAACTGGGATTTTGTTATGGCAGCCCTGGGGAACTAATACAGTTACTGTGATAGGTTAGTAATCAGTAAACTAACCCAAGGATAATTTGTTACCAGAAGTGACAGGGAAACTAACAGAACTTCTAATTTCATCCAAAAGCAAGGAAAGAACTGGTCCTAGAAAATACATTTAAAGTGAGAGTAGGAAACAAACAGTAAAAATGGTTGAAAATGGTATTTCATGAATCATGTTGAAACATGGCGGGCACATAAACCACACTCGGAGAAATGAATACTTTATGATACTGACTTTTTTTGCCTTTATTTCAAGTCATCTGTATGTCAGTAATATCAAAAAATGTTTATAAGGTATATTCTAGGTAGCTTTAAAATGTTTCTGTTTTTATAAATTGAGTCTTTTTTTCCCCATTATACATTTTTTTTCTTATTTTTTTCAGAATCAAAAATGGTCTTTGTTTTTTTCAATACAATCAAGTTCTGGAATAATGACATTATGAATAAAAACAGCCCTGTAATTTATCAGATATGCAATTAACTAGGAAGGGAGAATTTAGCAATAAACAACAAAAAAATTGTATGTGGATTTAAATAGGAATTGATGATACCTATATAATAAAAAGTGTCTCCATGGGCACTGCTGAATAATAAACAGATAAATATAACAGTGACTCTTCCCTTACCCATGATCTTAAATTTTCATTGATAAACCATTATATCACACAGGGACTTATGAATTTTTCAAGTTTTTCCCTCCTTTACAAAGTATTTTTCAAATTGAGGTAGAATTGACATAATAACAGTTATTTAAGATATACAATATTGAATTGATATTTGTATATATTGCAAAGCAGTAGTTAACATCTGTTTCCTCATAGAGTTAAAAGATTTCTTCTGAGAGAAACCTTCACGATACACTCTCCCAGCTACTTTCAAATATGCAATGCAATATTATTAATTATAGTCCCCATGCTATATATTCTATCCCTTTGAATTACTCATTTTACAATTGAAAATTTCTATCTCTTGACCCCCTTAACCAAATTTGCAACCCCCCTACTCCTCACTCAAGCAATCACCAATCTGCTTTCTATCCGCTACCTCAGTACTTTGCTTGTGAAATCAAAAAACAATACAAAAGAACCCTAAAAAACATGTCAATGAGGTCATAGTGTGTTTATCTTTTTTTTGTCTTATTTCACTTATAATAACTCCCTCAATTCCACATTGTTGCAAATGGCAAGATTTCATTCATTTTTATGGCTGCATAATATTTCATTGTGTATATGTATCACATTTTTGTTGTCCATTTATCCATCTGTGGACACTGAGGTTGTTTCCATGTCTTGAATATAGTAAATAATACTAAAGTAAATATAAGAGTGCCTATATCTTTTAAAATTAGTGTTTTTGTTTTCTTTGAATAAATAAATACTCAGAAGTGGAATTGCTGGGTCATATGGTTATTTTTAAGTTTTGGAGGAATCTCTGTACTGTTTTCCTTAGTGGCTGTACCAACAGCACATAAGGGTTCTCTTTTCTACACATCCTTGCCAACACTAGTTACTTCTTGTCTTTCTGATGATAGCCATTATAACAGGAATGATGTAATATCTCTTCATGGTTTTGATTTATATATCCCCAATGGTTAGTGACGTTGAGCATCTTTTCATGTCCCTGTTGGCCATCTGTGTCTTCTTTGGAAAAAAAGCATGAAGTTCCTCTACCCTTTTTAAATTATATTGTTTGTTTGTTTTTTCTACTGTTGAGTCATGTGATTTCTTTATTTATTTTGCATATTAACCCCTTATTAAAAAAATGATTTGTAAATATTTTTTCCTTATCCATAGGTTGCATTTCATTTTGTTTATGGATTTCTTTGCTGTGCAGAAGCTTTTTAGTTTGATACAGTCTCTCACTTGCTTTTTTTGCTTTTATTTTTGGTGTCAGATATAAAGAATCACTACCAAAACTAGTGACAAAGAGTTTACCCCTTAACCTTTATGTTTTCTTTAGGAGTTCTGTGGTTTCATTTATTGCATTCAGTTCTTTAATCCATTTCAGTCTTGTGTGGGTGTGTCTGTAAGATTTGGGTACACTTTTGGGGTGCCTGGGTGGCTCAGTGGGTTAAGCCTCTGCCTTCGGCTCAGGTCATGATCTCAGGGTCCTGGGATCGAGTTCAGAATCGGGCTCTCTGCTCGGCAGGGAGCCTGCTTCCTCCTCTCTCTTTATCCACCTGCCTCTCTGCCTATTTTTGATCTCTATCTGTCAAATAAATTAAAAAAAAATCTTTAAAAAAAAAGGATTTGGGTACACATTCATTCTTTTGCATGTGGATATCCTGTTTTCCCAATACTATTGATTGAAGAGAGCATTCTTTCCTTTTCCTTTTGTCTATTCCTGGCTCCTTTGTCATAAATTAATTGGCTGTATATGCATGGGCTTATTTCTGGGATCTCTATTCCATTGTCTGTTTTTATGCGAATTCTTACTGTTTTGATTATTAAGGTATTGTAATATAGTTTGGAATCAAGTAGTAGGATGCCTCAAGCTTTGTTTTTCTTTAGAGTGCTTTGGCAGTTTGTGGTATTGTGGTTTCATACAAATTTTGGGAATGTTCCATTTGTATTAAAAAAAAAAAAATTCCAGTGGCATTTTGAAAGATTTTTGCATCGAATCTGTAGATTACTTAGGTAATATGGATATTTTAGTAAAATTAATTCTTCCAATCTGTGAGCATGGACATCTTTCCATTTACTTGTGTATTTCTAATTTTCTTTCATCAGTGTCTTACTGTTTTCAGTATACAGGTCTTTCACTCCTTGGTTAAATTTATTCCTACGTATTTTATTCTTTTTGATGTCATTGTAAATGAGATTTTTTATTTCTTTTTGATAGGTCATTTTTAGTATATAGCAGTGAAACATTTCAGTATATTGATTTTGTATCCTGCAATGTTCCTGAATTAGTTTATGTTTTGGTGAAATGTAAGATTTTCTTATTTTAAGATCCTATTATTTGTGAACAGGGACCATATTACCTTTTCCTTTGTGACTCAGATGCCTTTTATTTCTTTTTCTTGCCTGATTGCTTTGGCTAGGACTTCTAGGACTATGTTGAGTAGGAGTTGTAAGGTTAGGCACACTTGTCTTGTTCCTGTTCTTAGAGAAAAAACTTTCAGCTTTTCCCTGTTGAATATGATTTTAGTTGGGGCTTGTCATATGTGACCTTTATTCTGTGGAAGTATCTTCTCTTTATACCCACTTTGTTGAGACTTTTCATTCTGAAAGAGTTTGAGAAGGATTGGTATGGATTGTTGGAATGTTTGGTAGAATTACCGTTGAAGTGGTCTGGTCCTGGACCTTGGGAGGTTTTTGATTACTAATTTAATCTTAAAAGTAATTACTCCATTCAGATTTTCTATTTCTTCATGATTCAGTCTTGGAATGTTATATGTTGCAAGGAATTTATCCATTTTTATATGTTTTCCAATTTACTGGCATATAATTGTAGTTACAATTGATCTTAGGATCAATTGATTACAAATGATCTTAGGATCATTTGTATTTCTGTGGTATCAGCTGTAATGTCTCCTCTTTCATTTCTGATTTTAAGTCCTGTTTTTCTTGGTGAATCTAGCTAAAGTTTTTAATTTTCTTTATCTTTTCAATGAGCCAGTCCTTAGTTTAATAAGTTATTTTTATATGTAGGAGGGATATTGATGTATTTATATTAATACTGAATCCAGCTGTCATAAGAATTTCTAAGTATTTATGCCCCTTTTCATCCAAATATTTGGAATTTTCTATTAAAGTAATGAAATTATTTACAGTGATAATTTAGGACTTTCTCTATGACTTTTATTATTGTAGTGACTTGAAAATCTTAAATAAAATTGATTAAAGTAGATAGCTAATATGAATAACAATTTGTTGACCGAGCAGATTTTTTTTAAACTGTCTTAAGGAAAATATATCTACTTAAAGCAACTTTAAAAATCAAAACTCAAGCTGTTGAATAATATAATAACCTCAGTATCTAAGGATAAACATACCATTTTCATTTTGCTGTTATATAATGAAACATGTTAATGGATTTCCTAGTTTAGATCTATTCTTGTGTGTATGAGATAGGTTTCATGTTGTTTCTTACTATTCTATTTTTTTATTTAAAGTTTTTTTTAATATTATTAGGCATAACTGATCTATATTGTTCTAAGTACATGTATTTTGGGATTTGTTGTAAATTTTGTACTTGATTCAGAGAAAGATTTTAGGTTTGTCTCTCGTATAGTAGTAACTGCTACTACGCATGTCCTCCTACCACCAAAAAAAAAAAAAAAAAAAGAGATGTCTGGGCCAAATATATGAAACAATTATTTTCAGAAATTGAAAGATAGCACAGAACTATGATCTCTGAAAAAAATGGGTGACCAATTAGATATGTTACAGGATCACCCCTGCTTATAGATGAACCGTTTTTCTGATCATGGAGTTCAGAGGGTAAACATAATTAGAATACAGTGGTCTCAATGAATTGAGATGATCAGAGTTTGGGAAAATGAAGGCCAGCTGTAATTTGGGTGCAGATATTTGAGAGGAGGTACACAAATAGCTCTGGAAATCTGCTTAGAATTTGGTTGGATACTAAGCTGTGTATGGGAGAGTAAGACAGTTTCACAGAACTTGTATCATAAATGCACTCCCACTTTTTTGTCAATGACTATATCTCAGTCCAATGTTTTTTGGCACTTTTTCTGGAGTGGAAAGTTTGTTTTTATTTTTGGTTTTGTGTTTCAAAAGAAACCATACTCAGATAAATATTGTCAAGATAAAGAAAGGTCTAGCTGTTCTGGCCGAATAACTTGAAAGGAAATCAGCACATCCTCCAATCCAGAAAAATGAAGTGCTAAATGGCATTGGCTTCCCATCCCTAAGGTAAGCACTGCAGTGCTGTATCTGAGACAGAGGATTCTGCAGAAAACAGATTAAGACCCACTGTCTTATTTAGGGAAATTGATCTAATATTGGAATTCCAGACGCCATACAGGCACGTGGAAAGGAAATACATTTTGTTAAGTGTCCTGTTGGGACATGTCAGGAAAGATGCAGGATGTTATGTAGACTCTCTGTAGGACCAAAACATTGGTGTCCCCAGTTGTTGTGAGTGTTGGCTTTGAGGGCTAACAATGGATCTCTCCTAAGAATTGTCCCTGCCTCTGGTATGTCCCTGAAGCCCACAGGGTTATGGTACCTACCCTGGCAGTGATACAGGGCCATAGCACCTTGGCCTCAGTTGGAGACAACTCTGAAAGGTTGTCACAGCCAGTCAGGATGTCAGCTGAGGCCTCTGTCACAAATGTATTGCTGTCCAACTTCTGTCGGGTCTTGCTTCCATCACCCCTTTACAAAGGTTGTTCCTGAAAGCGTTGCTTAACAATGAATAGCCACTGTGTGGCTCAACTATGGTGTCAGATACCCTTTTCTGGGAAAAGGACCCATGGCAGCACCCCACAAACTGAGATAAGAGGTAATGTTATATTACATTTCCAAGTCCTTGACCTCAATTAATATTGCACTAAATAGCTCTAGGCAGCTGATTTAAGAAAAAAATATCTCTTACAAACTTAAAAAATACCAGATTTCAGTTATTGAAATAATTTGATTGAACCTGGAAAAGACTCAGATGACTTAAGTAATGACTTTAAAATTGACCAAGTAGGGCTACGTGCAGGGTAGAAAGCAGAGTTCACTTGTACATACTAAATCCAGTACTATGATTTTCTGCTTGGGCTACAAAATGAGAAAGAAATCAACTTAGCTATTTGAAGTAGACACTTCACTATTAGCAAGGGGAAGGAGATCAATAACTCCCTTTTCAAAGACTTCCTTTTGGAAATAAACTGCCAAAGTCATGATTGGATTCATGCCTTAGTCTTGCAAAACACTATTTCTCAATATCCATACTTTCAAGTCTATAATTTGTAGGGCCAAATCACATCTTTTAGAAGGGTTTATTCTACAGTACTTCCTTTTCTTAAATATTATCATGTTTGTACTTAAAAGAAATACTTATTTTTTATTCTCAATTTTGAGAAAAAAAATTCTAAGGTCTCTTCCCAATCAGACTCCCTGTTTGAAATCCTCTAAATATTAAATAACACAAAAGTGCTAAACGGAAGCAATGAAGAATGAATTGTGGAATACATGGAGATTATTCTGTAGTATTAATATAAACTTTATCAAATACCAAATAAGTGACTTGAAGGGGTGCTTGTATTCAGAAGTATGTAGAATTAAAATACGAAGTTACATTGTATTGATTTCTAAACTTAAACATCTGAGACTCAGTGATAACTGATACTTGATTGGCAAGAGAATAGGTTTCGGGTGATTTAAAAAGAAAGCTAGGATTAGATTTAGGCTCTTCTACTTAACAATAACACTGGGTGCAATTCACACAGCTTTCTGAGCAAGGGTATCTATGGTAACAAGGAAAGATAACACTAAACAGTATCTGACATTATAAACCGTAAAAAATCATAATGTGATACGATAGGGGGTTCGAGATTATAAAATTCTCCTGGAGTCGTGAAAGATCTATTGAATTTTATTTCACACCATGAAATCAGGCAGTTAACAATATTTCAGTTCATAGACTAAGTTCACGTTATAGTGAACTTTTTTTTGAAAGAGAGGATTCTGCTATCCAGAAGACCCTATTCCTCATCCATGAATGATCAAAGAGTAGTTGCTGTAGTTATTTTAAAGGTGACAGCTTGCTTCTGAGTCAGGGTCGGTTTTGAAAATGGATGAAACCCAAGATGGTCTGTCTACATGAAGGATGCTAGGCAGAAATCCATAACCCAGAATCTTTCTTGTCATGGGCATGAAAAGCAATTTCTCGGATTCATTCCTTTGGAAACTTCGTTATATGTATCTCCTACAAGAGAGGCTGTTGCCCTGAAACTTCATCATACTGAAAGAGCTGGAGACTAGTTAGGAGCAGTCCTGTGGGAAGGCGACCCAGGGACAGACCAGAGAAAAGACAGGACTGGAGTGAGGAATAGCCAGAGGATACTGAGGGAGCGAGGGAGCAACAGGAGAAATATGATGTGGTTCCTAATGGGCTACTGTTAAACAATGTATCTTTGGGCCAAAAGGTGATTCCTGATTGGTCCCTTTGGGAGAAAGTCATGTATTATCTGTTCTAAAATGTCATTAATACTGGAATTACAGGAAATTCTCATGTTTTCATTTGTGCTTTGTTGAAATCTTAAAAATAGATGCTATTTTTATTTATTTTTATTTTTCTTAGTCTGCAAGCAGGGTAGGGAGGAACAGGCAAGAGAGGAAGAGAGAATCTTAAGCAGACTCTATACCCAGCACAGAGCCTGATGTGGAGCTCGATCTCATGACCCTGAGATCACAGCTGGAGCTGAAATCAAGAGTCAGAAGTTTAACCAACTGAGCCACCAGACACCCCAAAAAGATACTATTTTTAAAACAAGAGACAAATAATAGAATCAATGTAATGTAGTAGTCCATTATTGTTAATGTGGAGAAGATGGATCTATTTCAAGAATGTTCATGTAGGGAATATAAGAAAACATGAATTCAGGTCCATAATCTAGGGATGAATGAAATAATCCCTAGAGAACATTCTTGCATGGATGTCATAACAACAGATGAAAGGCTAGTGATGACCTTGAGCCTCAAGCAGCAGAATGTCCCCTGAGCTCCTGGCTGAGACTCTGTACGCCTGTCACTTGGATGGCCTGTGTTCCCATAGATGTTGCCGTTATCTGTCTGAATTTAGACAATTACACAGCTAGTTCCTCAGCCTGACACCCAGTCAGGGTGCATCCTTTTCTAGGCAGGAAGCTGAACAATACCATTTACAATGATTGGTATTTTTCTAGAAAGCTTCTTTTTGTTTTAATTTTAGTCAACTGTATTGGGATATAATTTACAGGAAATAAAATTCGCCAGGTTTAAGTATACAGTTAGATACATTTCAACAAATGTATACTGTCAAGTCACCACCACCACAATCATGATACAGGATCTTTTCATCACTGCCTAAGTTTCCTGTGTAGTCATTCTCTTGCTCGAATCCCTCAGTCCTCAAAACCACTGATCTACTTACCAAAGTATGGCCTTTTCTAGGATTTCATCTGTGTGGAATCATATAATTCTTTTGTGCTACTTTCTTTTACTTAGCATGATGTTTTAAATTCCTTCATGATATTGCTAAATAGAACTCCACTGTATGGGTATACCACAATTTGCTTCTGTATTTACCATCTGATAACATTTGGATTGAGTTCTAGTTTTTGGTATTATAAGGAAAGATGTACTGATACTCTGGTACCAGTCTGTGTGTGTGAATGCATTTTCTCAGTAAATACCTAGTAATGGATTGCTGGGTCAGGTAGTAAGTGTATGTTTAATTTCATAAGCAACCACCAAAACCTTTTCCAAAGTGTCCGCCATCTTGCATTTTTACTTGCAAATCCTCCCGTTCTTTTGTCAGTCTTTGGTACTGAGGACTTAAAGCCACTGAGTATGTGATGGTGTCTTGGGATTTTCGTTGGCATTTCCCTAATTATGTTAATCATTCTTTCACATGCTAATTGGCCTATTGTACTTTTTCTTTGTTTTGTTTTGTTTGTACATTTTCTTTGCTATATTCTTTATTTAAATCATCTGTCCAGTTTAAAATGAGGATATTTGTCTTATTACTGAATTGTAAGAGTTCTTTATGTATTCTGTGTACAAATCCTTTATCAGATCTTTATTTTGAAAATATTTTCTTGTAGTCTTGTTTGTATTTTTAGTATTTTTTTAAAACTGGGTCTTTTGAATAGAAAATTTAAATTTTGATGTGTCACATTAAACAATTTTTCCTTTTTGAAGGTTTTAAAAAATCTTCTCTAAGAAATACTTTCTTAACCTGAGCTCGTAAGAATTTCCCTATGTTTTCTTCTGAAAAAGTGACACTTTCAGTTCTAAGTGTTAGGTGAATTCATTACATCTTATAAATGGTGTGAGGCAAGGAGTGAGGTTGACTTTTTAGGGATTGCTGGTTATTCCAGCACCTTTTTTTCTGAAAAGAACTTCCTTCCACTTAATTGTCAGTGTATTAGAGATAAAAGGCTCTAATAAAGAAATTATAAGAATCTCAGAGTGCGCTTGTTAAGTGATCTCAGTCAGTTAAGTGTCTGACTTCAGCTCAGGTCATGTTCCCAGGGTCCTGGGATCAACTTTTGCATCAGGTGCCTTTGCTCAGCAGGAAGTCTGTTTCTCCCTCTGCGCCTCCCCACACTCATGCTTTCTCTCTCTCTCTCCCTCATAAGCTTTCTCTCTTTCTCAAATCATTACAAATCTTAAAAAAAAACAAAAAAAAAAACAAAAAAAACCCCATGAAACTCTGTTTAACCATGAGGTAGAAATGACAAAATATGTTTTTATTTGCCTTTAATTCATTGTGTTCTGTTGGTAAATTTATAATTTTTATTTTATTTTAAAGATTTTACTTAGAGAAAGATCACAAGGAGGCATAGTGGCAGGCAGAGGGAGAGGGAGAAGCACGTTCCCTGCTGAGCAGGGAGCCCAATGCAGGGCTTGATCCCAGGACCCTGGGATCATGACCTGAGCCAATGATAGACACCTAACTGAGCCCAAATTTTTGTAATTTTTAAACAAAATTTATTTTTTAAAGCACATTGGGGCTTACAGCAAAATTGAGAGGAA
The DNA here is from genome assembly GCA_003697995.1 of Taxidea taxus jeffersonii. Lineage (NCBI taxonomy): Eukaryota > Metazoa > Chordata > Mammalia > Carnivora > Mustelidae > Taxidea > Taxidea taxus. The sequence continues at coordinate 3,972 of RCUC01157292.1, read as the reverse complement.
AACACAGAAGTTTCATGTATGCCCCATTTCCACAAATACGCAACATCCTCCACTGTTAGAATCCTACATCATATTTGCTACAGTTGAAATTACCTTGACACATCATCATCCCAAGTCCATGGTTTACATTAGGATTTTCTTTTAGAGCTATGCATTCCATGGGTTGGGACAAATATATAATGATACGTAGTGACCATTATAATATTATATGTAAGTTTCATTGCCATAGAAATCCTCTGTGGGTTTTTTGTTTGTTTGTTTGTTTGTTTTTTTTTAAGAGAGTCTTTTTTTCTCTTTTCCTTTGGAAGTATGTTTTGAAGGGTACAGATTTCTAGGTTGATGTCTTTTTTTTTTTTTTTTTTTTCCTTTTCTCAACACTTCAATAATTTCATTCTACTCTATTCTTGATTGTAAGGTTTTCAGGAAAAGTTCAATAGAATACTTTGCTTTTCATTGGTAAGGTGTGTTTTCCCACCTCTGGCTTCTTTGAAGAGTGTTTTTTGTTTGTTTTAATCTTTGATTTCCCACAGACTACTTGTAACATGTAGGGAGAGTCTTCTGGTATTTTTCTTGCTTGGTTGTTTTTTGTTTTTTGTTTTTTGTTTTTTCCCTAGGTTTCCTGGATCTGTGGCGTGCTGTTTGCCATTAATTTGGGGGAAATTCATGGTTGTTATTGCTGAAAATATTGCTTCTGTTCCTTTTCTCTCCTTCTTGTGAAGGTTCTGATGTTACCATCACGCACATGATAAGCCTTTTGTAGTTGTCCCACAGTTCCTAGGAATCTGTTTTAGTTTTCTTCCCCCCAGTCTTTCTTGGAAGTATTACTGAAATATCCTCTAGTTTAGAGATTATTTCTTTAGCTACATTCAGTCTAGTAATGAGCCTATCAAAAGCATTCTTTATTTTGAGGCTCAGTGTTTTCGATCTCTAGAATTTATTTTTAATTATCTATCAGAAATTCCTCTCTCATATTGCTTATCTATTTTTGCATTCTATCTTTTATATCCATTAGATCCCTTAGGATTTTAATTAAAACAATCATAATTGTTTTAAATTTCCAGTATGATAATTCTGACATGTCTGCCTTAGATGAATCAGGTTCTGGTATTCTGTCTCTTAAAACAGTGTGATTTTTTTCCTATTAGTTTGCTTTGAGGACGAGACATAAGTACTGGGTAAAGGGAACTGGTATAAATAGCCATTTAGTGATGTGATAAGTTGTTGGGGGAGGGGAATGTTCCATGGTCCTGTACTTAGTTTCAATCTTTAAATGAGCCTGTGCCTCTATGCTATGAACTTAACAAGTATTTCTGAGGTCCCCTTTGCACCCAGGTGTGGCAGGATGGTGAGATTGCCCTGAAGTTGGGTGTTTTTCTACCCCTGGATCTGTTAGGATCTGGAAAAAGTTCAATAGGCTAAACTCTGGTAAAAAAGTTTCTTCTAAAGGCAGGCGTGGTTAAGAAGAGTATAATGATCCCGTGTATTTCAAAATGGTTACTTTTATCCTGCCCCTGCAGGGAGAATGAGGGAATTTTTCTTCAGTTCCTGCTGTGATAACCAGGTTCTGGAGATCAGAAGGAGATCAAAGTCCTAAAAGTGTGGGGATTCTCTGTGACCAGATCTGTGGAGTTGGGAATGCTGACTTGTCTATATGATTCTCTTCCCAATTGTCAGTTACAATTTGGGTTTTTCTACTGGCTCTTATTCCCATGGAGCTTTCTGTTCAGGTAAGTTAATGTTTCCTGAATTTGCCTGCCTGTCTGTTCACTTTGGGGGACAGTGATTTGCCCTGTGACCTCACTTCCCTGACAGATCTAAGAATAGGTGTAGATTTTTCAGTTTCTTCAGCTTTTCACTTGTTGGATAGAGTGGTGACTTTGGGGTTCCTTACATGCCACATAAGAATCTAGAAGTTTCCTAACCCGTTGGTATTTTCGTATAAGTAGCATTGCACATAATCATTTGAAAATTTTAAGTTAACTTGTACAGCGTGGTCGGCTGAGGTTTGTGAAGCTTGTGATTATCTCATGGTGGTATTAGCAGGATACCCCCTGCACCTAACCCCAACTCCCTCGCCCTCAACAAACCCCAAACACCAGTAAACACAAAAACAAACCAAAAAAGTACTTTTCTTTCCTAGCTTTGTATACTCAACAGTAAACCCAGTAATTTAAGTGATGAGTAGCAGTATATGTTTTTGATAGGAGGCAGCATGTGTGGCCCTGAATATACAGATTTCAAGATAGACATATTTTCAGTGTTGATGTCTCTTCTTAATTAGCCACATTATATGAGGGAAGCTGTATGATATCTTTGAGTTTCCATTTACTCATTAGTTAAGGAAAAGAGCTTTGCAATATTGAATGAAATATATTTAGAATAATTCCTATTATGTAAGTACTCAATAAATATTTTCTTCAAGTATTATAATACTCATTTTTATGATCTTTACCTGAAGATGGCTTGTTTAAAGATAGATAACCTAACTTTCTGGGAAGTTGCTACAGGGGTTAAGTCGGGGAGCTCCAGTAGAAGAGTAGCTAAAAGATGACTCATAAATGTAAACAAAGTGATAATGCTGGACTTTAATGTGACAGGATAACCTGAAGTGTTGATTTCAGATTGGTTGGTCAAAGTAGAAGAACCCAGGAAAATGCCAATAGCAGTCAAAATTTTAAGTAAAATGGGAGCTGGAGTAGTTGAGCAAGTGCCTTGCATCTTTTCAAGTCCATCAGCCAGATCCACAGAAAGCATCCTAGAATGGACACTGGTGGGTGCCGAGTGCAGATCACTCCATTTTATCTTATTATAAAAGAAAACTAGTGTTAGCTTATGCAGTGAGGGCAGAAAATTGAGTCACCTTCTCAGTTATCAATTATAAGTTTATGTCTTTTAAAATTTTTGTCCACACTTTGATTACTTCAACTGATTTTCTTGGCAGATTTTTTATAATAAATTCTACATGATATGAAATAGTCTCTTAGGAATTGGATTTTTTTAGAGGTGATGTAAACATTAAAACTGTGTATCTCATTCCACCAGCATTTGAAATGGTTTGTGTAGAAAGAACTATTATCTCTGTAGAGTACTGTTTGCTATTGCATAAAATCAACTTTGAAAAACAAAAGCAAACCCCAAGAAACAACAACTCCACCAGCAGAAAACTTTAAGAACCTTAATAGTAGAGGTGTGTTCCTTTCTTTGTTTTAGTCATGTAAGGTTTGGCAGAATTTAAAAAGTAAATGCTATAGATTTAAGTTAAATCACAGAGAACTAAAGATGTTTTCATATATACAAATTTCAGAATCGCCTTGTGTCTAGCTTTTACCTGCTAACATGCACTATTCATTAATAAAACATAGTCATTCTTTATTATAGACAAAGCAAATGTTCCATACATTACCCTAGAGAAAGACCATTTAGAAATAAACAAGCAATATCTAAGGAGATGTGTAATTTTGAAAAAATAGCCACCCACGCTCAGTTATCTTTTGGGGAAAGGAAATAGGAGATAAACAACCATCCTGAAGGGAGTTGCTTTGAAAATAAATTAAACATTTTCCATGAGAGACACAGCTTAGAGAGAGATCAAGTATTTGTGAATACCACCCAGCAGCCATTCACAACAAAAAGAATACCCAAATGACATTTAAATGAATGTGTTTTCTTTTGTAGTAGTCCATTTGTAAGTTTTTAAAACTACAGTCCATTAAAAGTCTCATTGGTCTTTTGTTACTAATTTAGAAGCATTCTTATATCTTCAACGTTCGTTAATTATTTCCTTCTGCTTTCCTAATATTATTGTCAATCCCATTTTAAATCAGTATCTTGTGCTTCACTTTTATTAGCATCATTTCTTTCTTAAAGGTTAAGGGAAATTTCTTTAAGGGTTTGGCATTTTAGTTAAAGTCCTTAGAGTGTTGCTCCTGATTTACCCTTACCATGACCCTTTTTCTATATTAAAAAAAAAAA
>RCUC01157291.1:0-24856 GCA_003697995.1 Taxidea taxus jeffersonii | reverse complement strand
TTGAAATCAGAACTTCACACGGCTTGTTTACGAGAAAATGAAAGTTTACAATCAGTAAGTCCTGCGACATTGTTTTTCTTCTTTGTGTCTGGGGTCACAAGTTTACATTCATATTTTTTTTTCATGAAATTGCTCGCCAATATATATAATTTAGGGTAAGTGATCAATCAAGCAATGTGAAATTGTTAGTGTAGAGAAAATTTTGAAGGGAGAGAGGCAATTAATTTTCCCATTGTATCCTGTATAAAGATATGCACACTGTTAGCAATGCTAAAACACTACATCAAGATTCCTTTGTGTTTGGCAGCCCAGCTGACAGTTGGATTTGGCAGTGCACATAGTTAAAGCTTGCAACTGTCTGAAGATTCAGTGTGTCCCATTAAGACAGAATATTATTAATTATGCGTATAACCAAAATGGTAATTAGAACATGTGATTATTCTCTGTAGAAAACTAGACTTATCCATAATACATGCCTAGCGAAAGATGCATGTTGTGATTCATCTATACGATTAAAATTCAGTTTCAGCAGTTATTTTATGTCTTAAAATTTTAGCCCATGATGAAATTTGGGCTCATTTAAGACCAAACAAAATTTTTTCCATTTGAAATATGTGTTTGGGGTGTAGCAAAAAATGAATAAAGGAACCAAATAAACATTGAAAACTTTTTTCCTCCAAAGGCAAATATATCAACAGTGAGTCTCAGAAGGTTACCAATTACTGGAGTGCCTTTTCTCCTTTTTTTGGCCTGATTATAATGACTCAGGGTGACTTGTAAGGAAAAATGGTATCACTTTTTTTTTTTTTAGATCCAATGCAGTATTTTTTTTTTCAAGATTTTATTTATTTATTAGTTAGAGAGAGAGAGAGCGAGCACAGGCAGACAGAAAGGCAGGCAGAGGCAGAGGGAGGAGCAGGCTCCCTGCCAAGCAAGGAGCCCGATGTGGGACTCGATCCCAGGATGCTGGGATCATGACCTGAGCCGAAGGCAGCCGCTTAACCAACTGAGCCACCCAGGCGTCCCTCCAATGCAGTATTTTATTTAAAAACAAAAACTCAGTACACCAGAATACCAGTGACCTAATAAAAAATTCCACATTTTGGAAATCTAAGTCTTTTTTTAAAAAATATTTTTGCCATTTGGCCCTTAACCCTTTTCCATTGATACATTCAACAGAAGAAGACTTAATATTAAAGCAAATAGCTGCGTGGCTATGGGTTGGTTCTACGGCCCCATTAGATCTCACCTCAGGTGTCTGCATCCCAGTGAAACCTTTATGACCATCATATTTAAAATTGCAGCTACCAGCCATTCCCCACCCCGAAACTCTCTGTCTCATTCTCACCCCAAATGGCCTGTCTACCTTACACCTTCCTTGCTTTCTTTCACTATAGCACTTTTTCTTGATTGGCATAAATTGCATTGTATTTATTTGCTTATTGTCTGTTCCCTACTCCCATAGAGTATAAGTTCCATAGAGATAAGCAATTTGGGGTATTTCTTCTCTGCTCTGATGGTGCTCTAAAGGCAAGAATAGCCTTGCCGACAGTAGGTGCTTAACTAATGTCTTGTGAGTGAAAATACTAGCACTACATCCAGTAAAATGACCAAACCAATTATTAGGGACTTGAATGTTGAGTTCAATTTTTTAAAAAATGACTTTGTTAATTTCTTAATGAGAGAGTAGTAAATTTGATCTCCACCGCGGTAAATTAAAATGAAGAGGAAACCTATTTAAAAAAATTAAAGCATTTCTAATTTATTCTAGCCTTTCTCTTACATTTCTTCCTGTGAATGCTCTGGTCCCGTTGGTTAGTATTTCATTATACTGTCTAGGTTCTGTCAGCTTTGTTGGGTCATACAACTATTTATTGTTTGTTATTGTTATGCATATAAAAGTAATTACTTGCATTTTAAGAAAGGCCACACTTGATAAGGTGGGATTGTTTCCCCCTGGATTAAAAAAAAATATATATTTTTTACCAATTATTGTGCTAGTGATATCTTAATGAAAGTGTGCCTGTCTGTCATCATAAAACTCTACTCCCCAACCTTTCCCCTCCTGAACACATCTGTAAGGATATGCTCATCATCTTGTTTGTTCAAGGTGGTTCACCCTGGCAGTGATTCTCAAAAGGGGACATGTGTCATGTGAAAAACCTCCCAGCAGGTTATGATTTGTTGTTCTAGGAAAATGCTGCCCTATCCTGTGTCCCTACAGGGTGTTTACTCTCTGATCTCTTTCCTTAGTTGAGACTTACGATTTTTGAAACAGCAATAAGTTGCTATAGTAATTTTATTTTTCAAGACATTTGTGTATGCATTTCAACCTTGAACTCCTTAAGAACTCTCTGGGGGAGGTGGGAAGAGCCTTGGTCTTTGTATTTCATAGAGGAGAGGTGATAGAGTTTGGTAGGTAGGAGCAGAGGCTTTGAAATTACACCCATTAGGAATATAATCAAGTGTAAATAACCGAAAACCTGATCAACATGATTTTTAAAAATCCCGGTTCTGTGTTTTTTCCTTTTCTTTTTTTTCTCACATAGCAAGGAGTCTAGGTGTAGGTGGCTGTTGTCCTATGGCTCTTGGTGGTTCAGCTTCTCTGTGATTTCTCTGCTACTCCCTCAGTATCATAAGACAGCAGCCAGCTTTAGGATTTATAATCATATTCAAGTTATGAGGATGGGATGGCCCAGCAACATTTGCTTTTTATATACAATAAAGCCTTAGAAGGCTTTTCCTTTAAAAACCATTTAAATGTATTTTACATGGATTTAATTTAAATATTAATAAATTTTAATATATATTTAATAGATAATAGATATTAAATATTTAGAAATATATTTATTTATATATTTAAAAAAGGAAAAGCCTTCCAAGGAAGCTCCAAACATATTTGCACTTACATCTCATTGGCTAGGCCATGTGGCCACTTGTAGCTGTAAGGTAATGAGTCAAGGGACAAGGGAATTAGGAATCAATAGTGTGTGCTAATAGAAGTCAATAAATCTGGATTTAATTTCAATTCTGTCAATTGCTCATTGTATGGCTAAGTAGAGTCTTCATCTGTAAAATGGGGTAATGGTCCCACTCCTTAACAGAGATGCTGGGAGCTCCAGTGAGAAGTGTTGAAGCACTTTGCTTTGTGCTTACTGAGTAGTCAGTCCAAAAAGAAAAAAAAAAGTTGGCTATATTTTTTTTAAGACTTTATTTATTTATTTGAGAGAGAGAGAGAGATCACAAGTAGGCAGAGAGGCAGGCAGAGGGGGAAGCAGGCTCCCTCCAAGCAGAGAGCCCGATTCGGTGCTCGATCCGAGGACCCGGAGATCATGACCTGAGCTGAAGGCAGAGGCTTAACCCACTGATCTACCCAGGCACCCCGGCTATTATTTTTATCATCATTATCTTGATAGAAAGTAATTAGATTGCACCACAGGAAAAGATAATTTACTAACCTACCATCTTCGGTTGCAAACCCTGTCATTTTGTTCTGCCTCCTACCGTAGCCTTGAGCTTGTGATTCCTCCTCTGTGATCACCATCAGTATATTCCAGTGACTGAGCTCTCCACCTTTTCTGCAGCCTGTATCCCCTCCTTTCATTGACACATTCTTGAAAAGTAGTCCACTTGCTTCTTCTGTACTCTTGTCTCCCTTTCCTTCCTCAGCTCTGCTGCTCTCTGGCTTTGGAGTCTATCATTCCACTGAAACTATTTTCTCAAAGGTCATAAATAGTTTTCTGCTTGCTCCATCCATTAGTTCCTTCTCATGCCTTTTACTCTTTCTGCAACGTATGAAGCTTTTAATTACTTTCTTCTTTAAACGCTCACCTCCTTTGTTTCACTCGTTATTGACTTTTTCTTCTTTGGCTTCTGGTCTCTACTTACTTGAGCTCTGCTTTCTTTGTATTCTTGCTTCTTAATTCTTTTTCTTTATCTGTTAGTTCAATATTTATTCAGTATCTACTCTAGAGCAGGCATAATTCTGGTCCAAGGGACATTGTGTGAACCAAAATAGACAATCCTGCTCTCGTGAACTTAAAATCTAATAATGGAAGAAATGATTTTCATATAATCACACTAATATGTAATTCCTAACCAGGATAAATGCTCTGAAAGAAAAGAACTGAAGCATGTAAGAGTTTTTGAAACAAATGAGCTTACCCTAGACTAAGGTATCAGCAAAAGCCTTTTCAGGGTCAGTGATGCTTGAGTTAGTATCTGAAGATGGGGTAGGAGTTATGCAGAAGGACAGTAGTGGCCCAGATCAGGAGGAGGAATGGGAACATCTAGAAGGCCCTGTGAAGGACAGAGAAATTGGGAAATACCAGCGGGGCTAGAATAAAGAGAGCAGAGCCAAGAGTGGCCTGAATGAGGTAAGGATGGTCTAGAGAGAAGGCCAGAGGTCAGACTTTGTCCTCCTTGTTTTTTTTTTTTTTTTTTAAGATTTATTTATTTGACAGACAGAAATCACAAGTAGGCAGAGAGGCAGGCAGAGAGAGAGGGGAAGCAGGCTCCCTGCCGAGCAGAGAGCCCGATGCAGGGCTTGATCCCAGGACCCCGGGATCATGACCTGAGCCGAAGGCAGAGGCTTTAACCCACTGAGCCACCCAGGCACCCCTGTCCTCCTTGTTTTAAGAGCAAGGGAAAAGGCATCGGAAAACTTTAAAGAAGGAGTGGCTTTCTCAGATTTGGTTTTTTAAAAAAAGATGCCTTTGGTTGTGGTGTGAAGGAACAGTTGGATGTGAATAACAGGAGAAAGGGCTATGTCAGATAATTCCTGGACTTTTTCCTTTTGGAAATGGATCAATGTTCTCATTTACCGAGAGAGAAACAATGGAATAGGAAGGAATATTGTGGGTTTAGCTTTGAGTATGTTGAGTTTGAGGTACCTCTGAGGCATCCAATTGGAGAGATCAAAAAGGCTGCTTGATAGGGAATTTAAGCCAGATGCCAACCAGAAGGTATACATTTTGGGTCATTGCCATATAGATAGGACTTGAGGCTGGTCACAAGAATGAGACTATATGTAGGGACAGTTTATAGAGTAAGAAGAGAAAAAGGCCTAGGTATGAAGCTTGAAAAACTCCAACATACAATGCTTGAGAAGAAGAAGATAAGGTTGGGAAGGAGGCTGTGAAGGAACAGGCAAAGAGGTGAAAGGAAAACCAAAAAGGTGTGATGCCATGAGAATGGAGTGTTTTAAAAAGGGTGATGCATCAATAGAGTCATATGCTGCTGAAGATCAAGTGAGAGGAGGATTGAAAATGGCCTTTGGATTTAATGCATGGAGGCCCTTGTAACCTTAGCAAAGGCTCTTTCAGTGAGAGATGGAGAGATAAGTGAGAGTTGACCAGAAAAGAAAAAAAGACAGTGAATTTAAACAACCATCTCAAGGATTTAGCTGTTATGTGGGAGACAGGGATGGAGTATTCAGAGCAGGTTCAGGGAGTTATGTCCTAAGATGGGAGCGAATTAATCATGTTTCAATATCTTCTTAAACCTAGGCCTCTGAAAGTCTGGTTTTGGCCATGTTCACTGTACTGTCTACTTTTATCATTTCAGTTTTTAAAAAAGATTTTATTTATTTATTTGAGAGAGAGAGAGCATGAGATGGGAGAGGGTCAGAGGGAGAAGCAGACTCCCTGCTGAGCAGGGAGCCTGATGCGGGACTCAATCCTGCGACACCAGGATCATGACCTGAGCCTAAGGCAGTCGCTTAACCAACTGAGCCACCCAGGCACCCCTAACATTTCAGTTTTTGCCGTTTTGTACTCTAGGTATTTTTTGACTAGTGTTTGTATGATATCTACTTTTCCATCTTTTTCTTTTATCCTACCCGTGTTTATATTTATAGAGGGTTTCCTGTAGAAAGATATAGTCCAGTTTTGTTTTGTCTAACTATTTGATAATCTCTGGCTTTTAATTGCGTGATTAGACCACATACATTTAATATGATTATTGATATTTTTGGATTTTTATTTACTATTCTATTTGTGTTATGAGGACAAGTGCAAGAAGACATGGTTTCTGCTCTTTTGTGTTCCTCTTCTAACAAGGGAAACAAACACGTAAGCAAATCACAAAAATAGTTATGTGTAAAATCTAGGGAGCACAGACAAAGGAGGCATTCATTCTGCCTAACGTTGTCAGTAAAAGATGAGATGTTTACAGGAGTTTTTGAAGAACACATTGCAATCTGACACCTTGTTAAGGGGGAAGACCAGTGAAAATTGCTATTTTACTTTGATTTGAGGAATAGGCCTTATGGGTAGAACATATGTTTAATGAATTAAATGATGGAAGAGGTATTTTTTTTATATATTAGAAGATGTACTGGGGGCGCCTGGGTGGCTCAGTGGGTTAAGCCTCTGCCTTCAGCTCAGGTCACCATCCCAGGGTCCTGGGGTCGAGCCCCGCATTGGGCTCTCTGCTCAGAAGGGAGCCTGCTTTCCCCTCTCCCTCTCTGCCTGCCTCTCTGCCTACTTGTGATCTCTGTCTGTCAAATAAATAAATAAAATCTTTAAAAAAAAAAAAAAGAAGATGTACTGTTGCTTTAGCTCCATCCCCCCTCTCAATTAAAGACAGCCAACCCACCCACCAGCCTGTACCCGCTAGAACCTGACACTGCTTACAACAGCCACTCCAAACCCCATCTTCCCAACCCATTCTCCCACCATCCAGTGCTTGCCTTGTACTCTCTAATCTGGCTTGATTCTGCCTCTGGCCATTTTGCTATTGATGTTCTTGTTTGGTCTCTCTAGTATTTGCTATTTAGGCCATTCTCAACACTATAGCTCTCCCTTCTGATCGCCACCAAATCCCCATCACCTCCTTCCCACGGGCCTTCATCTAAGGTTTTAGAGTCAAGCAGGCCTGAATGTGCATCGTGTCTGTGTTATTACCCATACAATACTCTAGGCATCAGTTTCTACATTTGTAATGTGTAGAAACAATTGCCTACATTGTAGGGTGGGGTTTGAGGATTAAAGACACTGTCTGGCATAGTAGTAGATGCTCAACAAATTTCACAATAAGTTTCATTTAATAAATCCAATAAAAACATTTTCTGATAGTTACATATACTTCCCACAGCTAAGCTAAGTTACATAACTTTCCCACATATAGTTTTAAAAAATACATGTAGCCATGAGGAAATCTTTTGATGAGGAGGCAAAAGAACTAAAACAACCCCTGAATCCATGCTTTTAGCTCACACTAAGTCCGCTATTAATGACAGTTGCTGTTATCACTTATTTAATGAACTGAGGGCAGTGTATGTTCATTAACCATCTTTTCCAGCCATTTAACTACATAAGAATGAAAAGCAAATATTCATTATTAATAAAGACCAATACATCATGGGGTTGTGATGCAGAGAAAGAGATTGATTGGACTGTAGACCTGAATAGTCCTCCTTAGAAACTTTATCCTTCTTAAGGTGACATTTTCATTTTTGTCCAGCAACAAATACTAACAATGCTGGAGTGCATCTAAGGCTCTCCTCCAACATATGCCTGCCAGTATTTTCACATTTTCAGTACGTTTTCAGTACCCATTTGCGTAGGGCTGCTCTGGGGCTTTTAGCTTGAGTAACAGTAACCAGAAGGGGCTTCTGGGGAGGAGATTTTGAGTCACAGACAGCCCAGGAGAGATCAGGGCAGCAATCAAAGCCAGTTACTTGTGGGTGTTTGGGGACCCGCACACCCGCGGCTGGGGAGAAATGAGTGGCATTTCAGTCTGCGAAACACGAAATGCCAACCACAGACACGCTGCTCTGAATTACGATGCTGTAAGCTACAGTATTGTTTTGCCTCATTTCCACTCTGTGTTTAAGCAGTATGTTTTTAATTCTATGCTACTTTTTTTTTTTTTTTAGATTTATGTATTTATTTAAGAGAGAGAAATAGAGCCCTTGGGAGGGGCAGGGGGAAGAGGGAGGGAGAGTCCCAAGCAGGCTCTGCGCTGAGCGTGGAGCCCGACATGGGGCTGAATCCCATGACCCCGAGATCACAACCTGAGCCAAAACCCAGTTGGTCATGTAACCAACTGCACCACCCAGGTGCCCCTATAGTACTTTCTTTATGAGAAAATAACAAATTACATATCGGAGGAGCATTCCATAGTATCTTTGCAGGAAGATATCTTTGCCTATTGTTCAGATTATGTCAGATTTGACAGTTGTCAAGTGGTATCATATTGTTAATAAAGGTCAAAGATTTAGTTATTTTGGTTATAACAATCCCCTGCCTCGGGGCGCCTGGGTGGCTCAGTGGGTTAAAGCCTCTACCTTCAGCTCAGGTCGTGATCTCAGGGTCCTGGGATCGAGCCTCGCATCGGGCTCTCTGCTCAGCAGGGAGCCTGCTTCCTCCTCTCTCTCTCTGCCTGCCTCTCTGCCTACTTGTGATCTCTGTCAAATAAATAAATAAAATCTTAAAAAAAAAAAAAAAAGAATTCCCTGTCTCCCCTGTCTCTTAAGTTTTCAAATAATTTTTTGCCACATTTGTTTTCATTACATTTCTTGAGAAAGGAAGGATTATTTGTCAGTATTAGCATTGTGTGGTTCAAGAAGCCAACAATTTAAGTAACTTACTCTAGTTAAGTTGCTCTCGTAAATGTTTAAACACTTCATCCCGGTTGATTCAAGATGTTTACTATTGAGATTTTTAACTATTCAAGAAAAAATCATATTCTTAAGGGAGCCCTAAGCCATGACTTAATTTGAGAGAAACTGTGCAGTGCTGTGCGGTGCAGATACTGGAGTCTTGCTGCTAGGTTTTTACTTAGAACCCAACAGATTAGAATCCAAGGCCTCTGCTTCCTTGTTTGGTGCTTTCCTATGAGAATGAAGTGTGGATTAAGGCAAATCTCAGGGCGCCTGGGTGGCTTAGTCGGTTAAGCGTCTGCCTTTGGCTCAGGTCATGATCCCAGGGTCCTGAGATGGAGACCTGCATCGGGCTCTCTGCTCAGCAGGGGTCTGCTTCTCCCTCTGCCTGCCCCCCTGCTTCTGCTCTCCCTCTCAAATAAATAAATAAATAAAGGCTTTAAAAGAAAGACAAATCCTTACCATCATGGCACTTCAGGTAGTGGAAATTACCCTATGATACAAATAATTAAAAAGAATGATGTTGAGGTCAAATCACAGAGTGTTTTGAGAACCCAGAGCTTGGGAACCTGAGGGAGGCTTGGGATGCCCCACCTGAGGAGTTGAAATCTTAGTTAAAAACATGAAGCAGTGGGTGTTATACATAACTAATGAGTTGTTGAACACCAACTCAAAAACTTATGATGTACCATATGCTGGCTAGCTGAACATAATAGTAAAAAAAAACCCATGAAGACTATGTAGGAGGTTACCTCACACTGTCAGAATGGCTAAAATCAAGAATACAAGAAACAACATGTGTTGGTGAAGTTGTGGGAAAACGGAACCCTCATGTACTCTTGATGGGAATGTAAGCTGGTGCAGCCACTTTGGAAAACAGTATGGAGTGTCCTCAAAAAGTTAAAAACAGAACTACCCTATGATCTAGCAATTGCACTAAAGGGCATTCATCCAAAGAATATGAAAACATTAATTCAAAAGGGTATGTGCACCCCTATGTTTACTGCAGTATTATTTACAATAGCCAAAATATGGAAGTAGCCTGAGTGTCCAGGGATAGATGAATGGATAAAGAAGATGTAATATATACATATATATACATATATATATATACATCTGCATATATATATATTCAATGGACTATTACTCAGCCATAAAAGAATGAAATCTTGTCATTTGCAACAACACAGATGGATCTAGAGAGAGTATAACACTAAGTGAGATAAGTCAGTGAGAGAAAGAGAAATACCATATGATTTCACTTGTATGTAAAATTTAAGAAACAAAGACAAAAAAGGAGACAAGCCAAAAACCAGACTCTTAACTAAGAAAACAAACTGATGGTTACCAGAGGGAGGCAGGTGGGGGGATGGGTGAAATAGGTATAGGGGATTAAGAGTACACTTATTTATTTTTTCCAAAGATTTTATTCATTTATTTCTCAGAGAAAAAGAGAGCGAGCACAAGCAGGGGGATCAGCAGGCAGAAGGAGAGGGAGAAGCAAGCTCCCTGCAGAGCAAGGAACCTAATGGGAGACTCGATCCCAGGATCCTGGAATCATGACCAGAGCTGAAGGCAGAGGCTTAACCCACTGAGCCACCCGGGCATCCCAAGAGTGCACTTATGATGAGCACTGAGTAATGTAGAGAATTGTTCAATCACTGTATTACATGCCTGAAACTAATTTAACACTCTGTTAACTACCTAGAATTAAAATAAAAAAAAAAACTTAAGTTAGGAGTTGACAGGGGAAAGCAGGGGATGCTCCAGGAATGGAAGGCTGTCTGTGTGACTGGAGCAAAGCCAGTGAGATGGAGAGATGAGCTGGAGGAGGGGCCAGATCCGAGTGGCCCTAAGCGCAGTTCTCAGCGGGCTGGGCTGACTGTGATGTCTCCCAACAGCTCCATTGCAAACATCTACTGCCTTTGCTTTATGTATTTACTATTTATCCTCAAAGGTCACTGAGGGTGCCTGGGTGGCTCTGTGGGTTAAAGCTTCTGCCCTTGGCTCAGGTCATGGTCTCAGGGTCCTGGGATCGAGCCCCGCATCGGGCTGTCTGCTGAGCAGGGAACCTGCTTCCTCCTCTTTCTCTGCCTGCCTCTGCCTACTGGTGATCTCTGTCAAAAAAATAAAAAAAATCCTCAAAGATCACTGACATTCGATGCCGTAACAACTCTCATTGGACCCTTTTGCTAAATACTGCCTTACTTAGATGCTCACTAAATTCTCCCATATTTTTATCACGATCTCCAGCCCCCGCCTCTGAATACTAACAGAGCTAAATAAGGGAAACATAAAATATCACTCGGTGGGACAGACCAGTCTATGTGCAGACATTTTCCTTTGATCCTTGACATACATATCCGGACTTTTAAATGTTTCTCATATTCCAGAAACTCAGGCTTTGGTTGGTGTAGTAAATAGGGACCTGAAGGTTAATAATGCATACTCCACTGGCCAAACACCTCCTTTCTAGTCTTTTAGTTCTCATATGGTGCAGTTTAAAAAGAGCTACTTTCACGATGAACGGTGTCTAGATAGTGACTTGGGGCATGACATCCTAAATTCTACATGTATATCAACATATGAATATAATATACTTAATTATGTAAAAATATAACATATGTCTATAGTAATAGATATTTTAGGTTAGATGTATTAGATTTTATATGTAAGTATAAATACAAAAATACATTTGTATAAAATATATGTTATATGAATATAAGTATCTATGTTATGTAAATATAACATGTTTATATAGTTCTATTCCTCACTGATGAAATACTGCGAGGGTCAAGCAGGGAGTGGCAGGAAGGAAAGTTTCAAACTCAGACCATTATCATCAATCAGTGAATTTTCTGTCCAATCAGGTTGTAGAAAATACAGATGGTAATTTGACAGTCTGATGCTCTAATTATTTATACTGGTTGTTCAAAGAGTAGCAGTGAGTGAATATGCTTATGAGTATCTCTCTTACACTTTCATCTTTCTTACAAAATTGGATCCTTTGAGGGCTTTAGCTGGCTGTTAGATCTCAGAAATCTCCCCTTCAGTTTTCTGCAAACAGTTCGGACTCATGGAGGTCCCATACTTAATGGTCTTCACCTCTGCCGCTCCCCATTTTCCCACATTCTCCATTCCCTATGTTCCTTATCTCTGACGTAACTATCCACCTTGCAGCCCAAGGCAGAAGCCTTAACATTTGTCCCGCTTCCTGTCCACCACCAGTATTCAGTCACTCGCTAAGTCTTCCTGTTTCTACCACCACAGCTGCCTAGGTCCATTCTCACCTTTCTACCATTGTGATCACAGTAACTTTTCTTTGGGTCATTGCAATGGTCTTCCAGTGAGTTTCCCCATATGTAGTTTCCCCCTTCTGTCCTGCCTGCCGTGTTTTAGTGGCAGGCGTTACCTTTCTCACACACAGATATGGGCAGGGCATAGCTTGACTCAAAACACATTTTGGCTCTAAACTTTCTTCCTGATAGAGTAAAAATTCTTTATTATTGACATTCAGGTATATGCTGACTCCATCTGGCTTTTGGTTCATCTCCCAGTTGGCAAAAGTAAGGGTTCCCTTTCTTATGCTCATTCATCACGGCTTTTATCTGTCTGAGCACTATATAGTGCTCTGGCTTATGTACTCACGTAGCTGTGTAGGTATTACCATATTGTGAATCTATGAGGTCATGTCTTACTTATTTTTAAAAATTCATTATAATGATCGGATTTAGGAAGTGCCGGTTGATTTGAATTGAACTTAATTGGGAGAATACTCCGTCAGTAACTTTTATTCAATACATACTTGTTATGGAACGTATGTACTTTGCACAAATCATACATAATTCCCCCCCAATTTTTCCCCACACAAAATTTTCTGAAATTAATTCTCATCAAACTATGTTTCATATGCTTCTCTAGCAAACACTTAATGAGAATGAATATATTGTATATTACTGTATCTGTGGTAAAAATTTTAAGTACTTTCAAGTAATATAAATTGTACATTTCTTTTCCTATTCACAAACAAAAACAAAGACGTAAAATTATTTGTGACAAGGAACACTTTTTTCAGCATACCACTTAAATAATTTTAAACTTTGTCAGATTTTTTTTGGACCCCTGCTTCTGTATGTTTACCCACATACACAGAAATTGACCAGCTTAATACCTTTTACTCACATGGTGGGTACTCAGTAAATGTTTTCTGATAATGGTGGTATACTAAATTAAAATTAACTGTGCATGGGTCTGCCAAAAGTAAGAGTATGAGAGGTTTATTTCTGAAGTAGAAAGGTTATTTAAAAAATAAACATATTTCCAAAAAGATATTTCCTTAAACCCTTACCTCATGCCATCTATGAAAATTAACTCAAAATGAACCAAAGAACTAAATAGAAAAGCTAAAATTTTTTAGTAAAAAACAGATAAATTATGAGCTTGGATTTGGCAATGGATTCTTAGATGTGATATCAACAGCATAAGTGACAAAAATAAAAATGGACAAATAGGACTTGATCAAAATTAAACACTTTTGTATATTAAAAAAACACCCCACAGAATGGGAGAAAATATTTATAATTATATGTCTGATTGGGATCTAATATGTAAGAAACTCAACAACTCAACAACAAGAAAAGACAAATGAACTAATTTTTAGAAAGGACAATGGACTTGAATAGATACTTCTCCAAAGAAGATATACACATGACCAATAAACACAGACAAAGATACTCATTATCATTAGTCAGTAGGGAATGGAAGTCAAGAACCATGATGAGATACCACTTCCACTGGTGAAGAATACTATTAAAAAAAAAAAAAAAGGAAAATAGCAAATATTCACAGCAGCACTGTTCACAGGAGCCAAAAGATGGAAGCAACCCAAATGTCCATCGATTGATGAATGGACAAACAAATGTGGTCTATACTCAGTCACAAAAAGGAATGAAGTAATGATACATATTATAACATGGACATACTCTGAAAACACTATACTAAATGAAAGAAGTCAGGCACAAAAGGCCACATATTGTAGGATTCCATTGATATGAACAGGCATGTTCTGTCTCCATAGAGACAGAACACGGATTAGCGGTTGACAGGGGAAGGAGGAGGAAGGAATGGAGAATGACTGTTTAATGGGGATGGGGTTTCTTTTTGGGGTGATGGAAAAGTTCTAGAGCTAAGAGGTGGTGGTGGTCACAGAACACTGTGAATACACCTGAGTCATTGAATTGTAGACTCTAAAAGGGTTACAACAGTAAATTTTATGTTGTGTGTGTTTTACCACATTAAAAAAATATTTCTTTTCTGTCTTGGGTGGTATGGATTGGCAGCTAGATTTTTGCTTACACAGAGTGGCAACATGTTGTGCTAGGAAGAAGCATGACAAAGAATCAGAGGAAACACAGGTTCTAGAACAACCTTTGTTAACAACTACCATAGAGCTTTGGGAAATAAATCACACAGTCTCCTTGGTCTTGGTTTTTCCTGGCTTTAAAACGAAGGATTCCAAGTAGATAAAATCTCAGTTCCCTCTCAGTTCTAAAATTCTTCAGCTGAAGTTACCAATACTGATTTTCAGTGTTTAGATTCTAACTATGTTTCATTTTGTTCTTGCTTCAATTTATAACAGTCAAATGAGCGCCTGTTTCTAAATTTATAACATAATTATATTTCGAGTTTGGTTATATTCGATACCAATAACCCATTTATAAATGTATACCAGTTCTATAACTCTCACAATATAACTTGTAACAAGGTAGTCAAAAAGTCCCCAACGTAATCTGAAAATGTATTAGCGTATTTGCAAGGAGTATTTCCTTTTTTCATGCAAAGGTTTTTTGATATTTAATATGTTAGGAATGTGAACTTTTAACTCGTCAAACTATTGTAACATATTTGAAAATTATAGTAATTTGATTAAAATGTTGCCTATAAGGCAAAAGGTTTAGTTAATAGAATCCATATGTAATTAAAATGCAGAACTAAATGTAATCAGACTCCAGTGACTAGTGCCTTCATATTGATAGTTTTACAATGGCCTCTGGGGTTGAAAGTTTAAATGTTGCAGAATGCCACAACACCGTAGAAAACAGCCTCAGCTGGCAAGTTCGCTTTCTAAAGACATCCACAGTTACCGGAGGAGATGTGAATATCGCATCGTGGATTTTCATCATTTTAGGAATCTCTTTGGTTGGCAGGTGGTAGAGGCACGTGACCGGTGTGCTGGTGGAGAACCCCACTCGGCCATGCTCTTCTATAAACAGCCCGAGATGAAGGTCCCTGCTCGGAGCCAAGCCATGGCCTTCTTTTTTCTTTCTTTCTTTTTTTTTAATAACAGGGTTGCTTAATTTGAGTGAATTCATTTGAATCATATGAAATTTATAGACACAACACTCTGCACCAAGCCACAAAAAAAGTCCAAAACATTTTTTCCTGAACTTAAAAAAATTATTTTCTCTGGGCAGTTTTAAGAGTCGACATCCTGTGTTGGAGTTCTCTAATCATCACCAGCACAATTTACAATCAGAACACACAGAGAGCCAGTTTCGACCAGCTCATCTGTTGATCTTGGCAGGCACCCTTCATCTCACTGTGTGCAGCTGCCACTCGAGAGTTGGGGGGACTCAGCGGAGAGCCAGAGGAGGGAGGGGTGCAAGGCTGGTCAAGGCATGAGCGCGGAGGCCTGCTTCATTTCAACAGTTGTATGTTGCTTAAAAAAAAAAAAAAAAAAAAAAAAAAAAAAGTCTTTTTATTTTACTGCCCCTCCTCCTTTTTAACCTGAAATTAAACGAGGACCTCTCGTGAGCCACTGCGCTCCAGGCATAAGAAATTGTAATGTCTGGCTTGCAGAAACTGTCCCGTCAAAATGTGCTTCTGATTAGGTGGCTTAATTACAGCTGTGAAAACAATGTTGATTTAGGCCTCAAGATTCCAGGGCATGTCAGCCGTTACTAGCTAACCTTGGACGGCGTCCACCACTAAAACTCTGTGCCACTACAGTCACCCTCCTTGACAACTCTTTATTTAGGCAGAAAAGTTGCCAGAAGCAACACATTTTTATGCAAAATGTTGTTCTGTGCGCCATCCCAACTGCGCTGCCATTAGTGGTCATCAAGGAGATAGTCAGTTTTGCGCCCTTGATCAAGAACGGGGGAGTTCTGTATGTAAAAACAGTAAGTTTTGAACAGTATTTTTAAAGGGTTGACTGACATAAGAATTAATTTTAATTCCTTTAATTCAGTTTTATTTCAAATCCAGCATGTTGGTTTAACCACCCAATTTTATTACACCTAAATTTTCCTGACAGTTTCATTTGCTGCGAGGAAATAAAATTGCAGGTTTTTTTTCAACAGGGGAAATAATGGCCAGTTTTTAAAATGTTACGTTTGAAACTTCCCTTGCCTCGAGCTGGTTCAGACGCAACCTCAGTTTACTTTTGGAAGGAAACGAAGCTCATTAAATAGTTTTTAATATTTTAATATAATATAAGTATGGTTTTTCATAGTGAGAAAGCTTATTAGGCTCATGTATTTACACCTGCAGGGAAAGTGAAAGACTTAATAATTAGATGGTTCCAATGCTTTGGAATTTTCAGTGCAATTGTCACTGACATCATAAATATTGTAACTACATGTTTACAGCAGTTCCCATTCGTTGTATTTCAGGTGTCTAAAACTGTTACACGCTCCGAATGATTTTTTTATTTGTCAATATTTTGAAAAGGGAACATCAGATAGAAAGCGGTGCCAGAAAAGGAAGCTGGGTAGCTGGACAACAAACGTAAGGAGTCATAATTCTCATAATAATTTTAGAAGAAACTTGTGCTTAAAAATGCATGATTTATGCCAAACCAAATACCCAAGGGAGAGCTAAATGATTTCTTTAAAATGAAATCTCCCACACCCAAGACATTAAATCCAACGAAGTGGGTGGTCAAGACACATCTTTTTCTACTAGTCAGACTCATTGAACAATTGACTGACTGGACCGTGCATAGACAAGGCAACTTTTGTTCAAGTTGAATTAAGAGCTAATACATAGGTAATTAATTGTGAGGAGCGGATGGGAAGTGAATAGTTGGGTTGACGAGGCAGTATGTGTGTCTTGAAAGCGAGAGCTGTACCACTGACTCAAAACAGAGTTTAAATTAGTAACCCCGTAGTCTAAATAACATGAGTAACATCTTAATTGCCGCATACTGTGTAGAGACATCTACATCTATGTCATCTAGTATTTAATCCAGTCTTCAACCTTATGGGTGGAATGTTATTTCCCCTTATTGTAGATGAGGCAACGCAGTCTCAGAGAGGTGAAGTAGTTTGCCCCAAATCGTTCAGTTTGGAATCCATAGTGAAAACTATCTGTGTGTCCAAAGCCCAGGCTCTAAACTAAAGGTGGAAATAGACAGTTGTCTTGGAAAATGGACTCTAGGTTAGGAAATAGCAGTGAAGCATTAAGAATGACCGAGCTTATGTTGAGCATGCCTTTAGGCTGGTAAGAGACAAGATGATTTAAACTTGAATAAAACTTTTACAGTTTTCTGTGGAAAAAAAGCTAATTTTTTTCCTTTCAGTAAAAACAACAACAACAACAACAAAAAACCCGACTATGTTTGAAGACTGACAAATTCACTAGGTCTATGACCTTTTACCTAGAACAAAAGGACCTTGCCTTTTCCTTCTGCTTTACATACAGAGGATTGAAAGTGTACATCCTTCCATGTTATACTGTTTTGAAGTTTGGATATTTGCATTTGTTCTTAGGATTCTACGTTAGCTGAGAAATTGTGAATAAATAGCTGTCTTAGTTTCCCAGAACTTTGGCTTAGGGCATACTTTGATAGAATCTGAATTCAGCTTATTCTTTTGGATATCCTTTTGTTCTCAATGTTTGCCTGACACCAATTGGAAAGATACCCTTCCAGAATGTAAGGGGCCAACTAAGGTTACAGCTTTATATTTCTAGTCTCCACCATCTTATTTCTGATAAGTTCTAACTGAAAATGTGAATTTGATTGAAAAAATGTGTTACATACGTTGTATACAGTATAGATGATATCTAATTTTATCATGATGGAGAGATTGTGTTGGTACATCATTTTGTTAATCCCTCCTGGGAGCTTATGACTTAATTTTAAAAAGTATTTTATTAAATAACATATTGGATATTATAGATTCTTATGATTATAATTATGTATTCCCTAGATGTTTTGGCCTGTTTATTTATTTATTTATTTTTGTGATATAACCTTTTTTTTTTGAAGAAGCAGAAGAGAAAACGGTCTAAGAAGGAGTTTTGAATCTAGATTTGTATGCAAATCTAAATAGCTGTTCTAAATCTTACTCTTCATAGATAGAGATATTCATTTTTTGGAGTATTGTTATATTTTGCCTGTGGAGTAATTTTATTTTGAACATCTTAGTTTATATACTTATATTTCCTAGTCCATATTTATTTGAATATAAACCCCTCCAGTTCCTTAAAATAGGCTTAAGTGTTTTTTCTAAAGCAGGTAAATAAACCAACACATTTCAAGTAAGGTTATGAAAATTCCTCAGCTTTTAGGACTACATTGTTTCTTCTTTCAGTGGCACTAGTAACAAAAGGCATCAGGTGTGTAGTCATATTTTTTAGCAATAGTCAGAAGAGTTTGATTTGGTCACACTTTCAGCATTAAGAAAATATGAAAAAGACTAGGGGGTTTATCATTTATTAGAAACTGATAAGTGGTAAGTAAATCTCATAGTTGTCTTTATCCCCACAGAGGAGGCTTTTATAGATTGATTTTATTTATTTATTTATTTATTTATTTATTTATTTACCAGAGAGAGAGGGAGTCTGATACGGGACTCCATCCCAGGACCCTGGGATCATGACCTGAGCCGAAGGTAGTGGCTTAACCGACTGAGCCACACAGACGTCCTGGGGGAGCCTTTCAGAGGACAGATTTTCACTTCCCACCCCATCTCCAAGCAGGGTCATTTTACTTTTATCTCATTTAGAAATTAAATTTCTGAATAATATTTCATTTCACAAACGGGTTCTGCTATTACAAAGTTTGAAAGCCCTTGTTATGTCAAGAAGACATCCAGGAACAGTGAGTGACCTGTGGACACGTCATAAAATACAGATCACGTACTGAAGGCCGAAAAAAAGCAAGGCAAAGCAAAGAAAAAGAATGAATAATGTGATGATAACTTCCGTACTTTGTAAAATCATTTTTACTTGCTTTATGGCTGCTCAAAAGCCTAAAACTAAGACTTGTCTTTGTTTCTTCCAACAAATATTTTTGCTTTACTTTCTGCATAAACTTTTCCAGGAACTACTTACTGGTATAAGATCTTGACTGTTGATGCTGATTTTTTGTCATGAAATGTGTAACTTTCCATCCTTTGTTTTGGGGAGAATAGTGATATACATATTTTTGGTAAAAGCATATAGTGAAACTTTGAAGAACATCCTAGGCAATATAGAGCAGTCCGAAACCCTTTTAACTAGTCATTTAGAAACTAAATGTGCAAATATTATATAAAATAAGCTAATTCATTTTTAAGCACAAAATGCAAAGACCTGATACAAGGTTACTGACTCTAGCATCTGTAGGGTTACCAGTGTATTACATTAAAAAAAAATTAGTAAAAATTAGGACCAGGCTCTCAATATCATGAGAATTGTATATACTGGTTCCTTTGCTTACAGTACTGTTTTCTGCCCTTGATCTACTTGATTTTTTTTTCCCCAAGTTTTAAATCTCAAGTCTCCCCAAAACACCTATTAGGAGGCTGTTACAACATTTATGGACCTTCTTGGAATTAGTTGTTGATTGACTAACACAAGTACTGCATGAATAGGAGATTGTTCTGTTCCTAGATGTTAGTCAATACCTGGACATAGGGCATAGTTTGCAAAAGTTCCATCACACCTTCCAAGTTATGTGGCCTGACATAAAGTTCACCAGCCTGTTTGGAAGTTGAGCTATCAAAAAGCCAAGTGTGTGGCTGTGATTGGTTCTCTGTCTCTGTGGGTTCAGAATTTCTTTATTCTTAAGGTCATCTGTTATGTCCGGTTGTTATTTAACAGATTGTTTCTGTGGTCTTCCTGACCCCTTTCCTAAGGGAAGGAAAACAGGAAAGGAAGAAAATTTCTGATAGGTGGTTGGATTTGAATTGTTCACCTAAGATCAAGGATTGTGTCTTTGATTCAGTACGTAACATACTATTGGAGTACAATAAATAAGTAATATGGTGGTGGTGAAGAATTCACGAGTAGACCATCTGTAGTCCTTAAAAATAAGAATGAAAAATACTGTTCTTTTAAGTTCTAAGTTCAAGTAAAGAGAGTGTTTATGATACATTTCTGAGTTTCATAGAAATCTTAATTCTGCAACAAATAATAGTTATGTCTTGACATTCCATATTCCTAAGAAAAAAGACCAATTTATTTTTCTTTATCATAAGAAATATAGACAAAGATACAAGGTGTTCCAGAAATTTTAAACTATGATCAAGAGCTCTTACAACATTAATGGCCATGTAGAACAGTAAATTAAAAAAAAGAAACAAAGCAGTTTTAAGAATCTCGTGGTAGGAATGTCAGACCACCTGAGAATAGCTCTGAACCCTGAACCTTAGCTACTGAACCCCAGCCAGACTGGGTAAGGAGACAGATCCCAAGTCAAACTGCTGGCTGTCTTGTCAGCTCTATTTGATGTTAGTTTTTCCCCTTGAAGATTTCCCGTTCCCTCTCAAATTCATGGCAGCATAGTAATGATTCGATACTACATGTGTGTTTCTGAGCATTTTTAACAGCTTTGTCACTATTGTCGTTGATGCATTTAATTCGGTGACCCTTGGATTGGCATGATGGCAGTTGGGCAGTTTCATCAGTTTCAGGAAAAGAAGAGCAGAAATCTTCAAAAGGAAATGTAAAATGACCTTTTTACATCAGTGCCAGAAACAAAGGCTTATTTATGAATTCAGAACTTTGGGGATGCATATGGAGTACATCATATGGAGAATGATAAGAAACTGTGTTTGCTTTTATTCCTGTAAATGGTGAGAGCACGGTCTTCAAAAAAAACAGCCTCACTGATATGAAGTCATGTAACAGTTAAGCATGCATGCAATAGCAATGAGTTATTAAATGAATAAACTTTAGCTTAAAAATCATAAACTTATTGTGGGATCATACAGGAGAATTGAGACACATTCCTCCAATTATTTATGGTGGGATTTATAATGCTCTTGGGATAATAAATTTATTTTCAAGTTATCACACTATTCTGTTTTCACTCCAACTAATTCCAAGTTTCCAGCCTGGTCCAGGGACTGTCCTTGGTTTGGGAGAGATTTGGGAATCCACCATCTTTCATGGGGAAGACATCTGGGGAGCATTGGTAAACTCTCTAGTTCTAGATTCTCAATGTTTAGCAAAAGAGATCAAAAGGACCAAGGTCCAAAGAATCAACTTAATATCTTCAAGGAACATGCCAGCTCACTACTGCCGGTCATTCAGACCAGGCCTGTATGTCTAGAGCTAGATCAGGATCAAGGCCTGCAGTCCTACATGCATTTTTCATTTTGCTGAATTTGGGGTCTGGAAGCCAGGTGCCATGTGTAATCATCCTTGTTGCGTTCATACCTACTTTGTTCTTGACCTTCTACTAAGTACTCAGCAAAAGCTTCTTGGGTCAATAAATGAATTTTGTTCCCTCGTGAAGAGTCCTAAAATCTTTTCGAGCTCTTTCTCTTCCCATATTTTATGCAAGGAAGATAGTGGTAGCTGTACATGGATTGAATACCAAAAGACATAGTGAAGAGTGGCTAGTTTGTTGGAACTGATAAGCTTGCTGGTGAGTCAGGACAGACTTGCATAAAGTAGTAAGATAAATGCTCATGGAGCTTGAAAAACTAGATTTATTTGGACTAGGGTGGTTAGGGAAGATTTTTGAGAACTTGTATTTGAGCTTGATTTTGAAGGAATGATAGGGCTTGAATAAGGAATTCCGGACAGGGAGAGTTACGTGAGCTGAGACAGGATGCTGCTGGCCTAGTCACAATCAAGGTCAAACCAGGAGTCGTGTTGCTTTTCTTTTTTCTGCAATGATCATAATTTTGTTTGTTCCTGTAATTCTTTAGCGCTTTCAGAATACACCCATACCCATACATAACCTTATAACTTTTTTCGTGTGATAAAAGTATTATTGATGAGGACTCTGTGGCCACCACTTCTCTTTTGTGCCTAAGTCATCTGTATTTCCTTATTGAAGCCCTTTTGCATGCAAAGGACAGTATCTTCTAGGTAAAGGACTGGTCTCTGGACATGAAATAGAACAGGGTTTGTTGAGCCAGAGGGCTGGTGTAGAGCAGGGAAGAAAAGGAGGAGAAAGACGAGCTTTTATCCAATACTTCCCCTGTGTCAGACAACATTCTTGGAATTGAAGATGTGTTAACTTATCGAATAGTTAAAACACCCCTACAGGTATATGGTATTTTTCGCTGCTATTACTCTCATTATTTCCACAGTGTAAGGCCTACTAGGTGCTGGAGAAGGATGTGAACACAGCAGCCCTGCTCCAGAGCCCATGCATTCACAGAGGCTGGGTGTGTGGGCTCGGAGAGGGATTCTTCTAACCCCGGCGTCACCTCCTGCTAACCATGTGATCCTGGTGCCATGAACAGCCTCTTCCAGAAGGCTTCAGTTTCCTCATTTGTGAAAATGAGAACAATGGTAGCTCCTGTCTTTAGGCTTGTATGAAGATTAAAGAAGGGGTTTCTGTAAAGCCCCTGCTTACTATTAATGCTGTTTCTATTATGTCCTAATCATTTGAACATAGAATTATTTTAAGTTTTACTTGTTCTCAAAGTACGAAGGAACTGAGGAGGCCTCAAAATCCCTCCCCTTCTAGGCTCAGAGCATTGTTCTTAGCCTTAGAGAGCTTCTGATTGGCTTGGTGGTAGCTTTGCCTAGAAACCTGTCATTCAGTTAGGTTTCAAGATCTGTTGTTAAATGTCTGATATATTGATAACAGGGGGAAATACTACTTTTATATTTTAATACCTTTTTTTGAATACAGGAGTTTTATTTCTTAGGTTGTAAAGTTAACATTTTAATCTGCCTCATTTTTGCATAAACAATATCCAATTATAATAAAATTGTGTTCATTTAAAAAGTAAAAATGTGATCCTAACGAATCAAGCTACTTTGGGATTTGGGAGAGATAAAAAATTGATAGAACATGAATTTGGATAATGGAACAACAAGCAGTGTGTAGGACTATTGTTATAAACTATTTCTGCATGTATTTATTAGAAAATTATCATTGCACATATAGACATTCTGAGACCTTAACATTCCTAGATATTAAAAATTTTTTTCACAGGGTGTTTCTGAAATTTTTGGATATAAGTTTATATTTAACATGGCATCATTTAATACATTTTAAAAACACTTCACTGATTTCTGAGCATATTTGGTTTGTAATGAAAGTAAAATATTCAGCAATTAGAAAGGAAGGGGGGGAAGCTAGTTCACTTTAAGATACCACTATACATAAAAAATATTTGCTCCACTTGCTAAGTAACATCTGAAGACTAAATATATAGCTTCACCAGAAATGATGTTCATGAACAATGATCTATAGAAGTTAATTGGGCTTGGGAAGTCCACAAGATTTTGCTGAGCTAATATTTAAGCTATCATTTAAGATAGTCTGAAGGAGAATTATATAGGTGCCCTGAGCCCAAAATTATAAATAATACCCCTAGCTCACTTCTTTTTATGTTGTGAATAGTTGGTAGAGTGTTGAATAGTGTTCTCTAGAAAATGCATGTTTACTAAGAACCTCAGGATGTGACCTTATTTGAAAATAGAGTGTTTGCAGATACAATCAGTTAAATTAAGATGAGTTCACACTGGATTAAAGTGAGCCCTAAATCCAGTGATCAGTGTCCTTACAAAGAGAGATGCACAGCTCTACGGAGAGACGGAGAGGGAAGACGGCCATGTGAAGGTAGTGGTAGGAATTGGGATGACACAGCTATAAACCAGAAATGCCTAGCATTGCCAGCAACCACCCAAAGCTAAAGGAGCCAAGGTAGAATTCTTGCCTAGTCTTTGAGGAGGAAGCCTGGCCCTGTTGACACCCTGATTTCAGACTTCTAGACTCTAGGGCGATTAGACCACAGATTTCTGTTGCTTTCAGCCACCTAGCTTGTGGTCACCTGTGGCAGTCCCAGGAACCTGGGACTGGTTAAGTTTAATGTGGGGTATAGTTTTACAAAAGGCATTCATTATTGAGGGTAGATATAAACAAATTAGATTTTAAATTAAAAACAAAAAACAACAAAAAAGGAGGTGCCTGGGTGGCTCAGTTGGCTAAGCATCTGTCCGATTCTTGATTTCGGCTCAGGTCATGATCTCAGGGTTACGAGGTCAAGCCTGTGTGGGGCTCTGTGCTGTTCGTGGAGCCTGCTTGTAATTCTCTCTCTCCCCCTTCCCTTTCCCAGTCCCTCTGCCCCTCTCTCTAAAAACAAAACAAAACATAATTTAAAATTTTTGTTTATACTCCAAATACTAGTAATTTTTTTTATTCATAAAGTATAGTTCTAGTTTCTGATGCATCTTTAAGTAAAGGACACACAGCATATTAGTAAAGCATGGCCTGTCATTTTGGGTTCATTTCAGCCTAAGAAGTACTTCTCATATTTTATCAATTCAAATTCCTGGTCTGGTTAAGAGGCTCAAAATAACTTCAGAATAGAAAAATGGAAAGCTATTTCCAGGGGAAAAAAGGAATTAAAAACATTTTAAAATGGGATTCAAGTAGAATCTTCATTTTTAAAGAAACCATTTATTTGCATTTTCTAAAAATTCAGCAAATAATGAGATTGTCCTTAAATTAGATAAGGAAGGCATCAAGTCCTTAAAATAAGAGTGGACATTAAAAAAAAATGACTGTGGAACAACAAAGAATGTTTTTTCTTCATGCTGGCTCTGTTATCTGCTCAGAAAATATTATCTCAGAAATTGCCCAAATTTTTACTGACTCCTAAAAATTATGTATTTTCAATTTTTTAAAAAAGATTTTATTTATTTATTTGTCAGAGAGGGAGAGAAAGAGAGCACAGGCAGGGGAGTAGCAGGCAGATAGAGAAGCAGGCTCTCTGCTGAGCAGGGAGCCCAACTTAGAGCTCGATCTCAGGACGCCGGGATCATGATCTGAGCTGAAGGCAGATGCTTAAC
>RCUC01157290.1:0-64972 GCA_003697995.1 Taxidea taxus jeffersonii | reverse complement strand
AAGTATAGATGGCATTTTTCTTCATTGTATTTGTTTATACTTTCCTTTATCTTTCCTCTTTGTAAGAAAGATACACTGTTTTTGTGATCAGAAATTAGTTGAAAAATAAAACTTCATTAAATAAAAAAAATTAAAAACAAAATGTCACTGCAAATACCATTCTGCAAAGGGATATGCAAATCCCATCCTCTCTTTCTGGTGCCCATCCACCTGTTATCCTTTTCTGTATATTTACATACATTATCTCAGGTTAACCATCAAAACAAACTTGATTGGTTAAACAGAGATTATTATCCCAATTTATAACAAAGAGTACAGAGATCAGTTAAGTAAGAAGACTCACCCAAGTTGTCACAATTAGAAAGTGGTAAAATAGGGAAAATTCCAGTCTTTCAGACTTCTACTCAATTGCTTGCCATTGTATCATATTACCCTGTTTCAGCTCTTGAAACTTATTTTTTTGTTAAATATTTTATTTAGTTATTTATTTGTTAGAGAGAGCATGAGTGAGATAGAGCGCACAAGCAGAGGGAGCGGCAGTCTCCCTACTGATCAAAAAGCCTCATGAGAAATTCAATCCCAGGACCCTGGGATCATGACCTGAGCTGATGTTTAACTACCTGAGCCACCCAGGTGTCCGACACTTGAACATTATTAACATAAGTAGAGCAATGTCTGAGTACAGCATTTTTAGAAGAATTGCTCCTAAATGTATAACTGTTCTTCAGCTACTGGGTGTAATTACTGGTTTCTGAACTAACAAGGCACTTTATCTGGACCTTCCCTTTGTTCTTAGTCTACTGAACAATAAGCTCTATATGAATAGATTATCTGTCATTCTTTCTTTTTATTCATCCATCAAATACATATTGAACATCTAATATTGTTACATGCATTTTTAGGAGATGGAAGGAAGTGCTGAATGAGACAGAAAAGCTCATTGCTCTTGTTTTATGCACCAAAGAAGTTAATTTTAGAGAGCAAATATTTCTGGAATCAAGAGTGTTGTATGAAAACAAGCAGCTTGAGTAAATAAAGTAATTTATTTGGGTAGCAAGGGAAGGTGAGGAAGTGGCATTAGGATTGAGAGCTGAAAGGTGAGAGGAGTCTTCTACACAAAGAGCCAAGTAAAAAACAGAATGCTGAGATAGAGCAGAGCTTGGCAACAGAATGAAAAGATAGGAAGCAAATTTTCTGGAGTACACTGAAAATGGAAGGAGCAGTCCAAGAAATATGTAAGATAGTAGAATCAATGCTGACAATGAGTTTGCAAAATGAATTTGCAAAACCATTGTACCATTTTATGAAGGGAAATAGCATGAACAGAAACATGCTTTATAATGGTAATTGTGAGAAAACTAGGTCTTAGGATATAAGAGTAGGAACAGGGAGACCAATTAAGAAGTATGAAAATAGTCTTAAAACAAGGTGATGGTGGGGGCACCTGGGTGGCTCAGTTGGTTAAGCATCTACCTTTGACTCAGGTAATGACTCAGGGTCCTGGGATTGAGCCCCATGTCCACATCTCCATTCAGCCGGAAGTCTGCTTCTCCCTTTCTCTCTTCTTTTGTGTTCTCCCTCTCTGTCTCTCAAATAAATAAATAAATCTTTAAAAAAAAAAAGTGATGGTGTCTTAAATTAGAGTTACAAAGTAGAGAAAAGGAAAGCAGCACATAAAAATACTTATCAAAGGACTTGCTGATAAATTCAACAACACAAGAAACAAGTGTTGGAGAGGATGTGGGGAAAAGGGAAACCCTCCTGCATTGTTGGTGGGAATGCAAACTGGTGCAGCCACACTGGAAAACATTATGGAGTTTCCTCAAAAAGTTAAAAATAAAACTATAGTAGAATCCAGCAATCACACTACTAGGTATTTACACAAAGAATACAAAAGTACTAATTCAAATAGAGACATTCACCCCGATGTTTATAGCAGCATTATCTACAATAGAGAAATTATGGAACGTGCCCAAGTGTATAATGCTAAGTGAAGTAAGTCAGTCAGAGAAAGACAGCTACCATATGATTTCACTCATGTGGAATTTAAGAAACCAAACAAATGAGAAAGGGCAAAAAAAAGAATGAAACAAACAAAGAAACAGACCTGAACTATGGAGGACAAACTGATGGTTACCAGGGGGGAGTTGGTTGAGTGAGATGATGGGGATTGAGGAGGAAGGACACTTGTGATGAGCACTGGGCTATGTATGGAAGTATTGAATTACTATCCAGTACACCTAAACAAATATAACATTATATGGTATCTAAACAGAATTAAAATTAAAACTTAAAAAAAAAGGACTTGCTGATAACCTGAAATGTTGGGAATAAAGGAAAGGAATAAATGAAGAAAGACTTTGGGGATTTTATTTGAATAATTGGGTCTGTGATCTGCTATTATCTGAGGCAGAGAAGACTAATGAAGACATAGTTTGGGAAAGGAATGAGGAATCAAGACTTTATTTCCAGATTTATTCTGTGTTAGAAGACTAGTACATCTACCAGTGTGAAGATACAAATTTTGTAGTTGAATAAAAAGTTTGGGGTTTAGAAAAGCATTAAAAGATTTATAAAAATTCCCATCTTGAGGACATGGGTCATATTTAAAGCCACAGCCTTGGGTGGATCAGCCATGGAGTGGGTGGGAAGACAGAAGACAAAAGCCCTGAGTTCAGCTATAGTTAGCAATTGAGATGAAGATAGAGGAGTATGGACAGAAACAAAATTGGAATGATTTAAATAGTGGATGAAAGACTTTTTGATTAAAATTGGCACATTGAGTAAAAGATTTCATACATCTATTTCCTGAGATAATATTATAGAAAAATAATTTTAATGGTATAAAACCATAGTAATCATGAGGGAATGAAAAGATCATTAGTGGAGAGGGAATTCAATGAATTTTTGGATGCTTTTTAGCTAAAGAAGATGTTTGCTAATTATGCAGAACATAGTCTTCCAAGCTGGATGAAATGAGAAACCAGTAGCAGCAGATGACCTGCCTGACAAGATCAGCAGAGAGAATTTGTGTATGGACAGCACAGTACAATGAAGGGAAGGACAGAGAAGAAAGGCAACAACCAAATTACTAATCACTAGGAATTACTAATTATCAAGTTACAACTAATTACTGACATATAGAAGAACAGAATTCTCTGCCTCCCTCTCTGATATACTATTTGTTGAAACAATTTTACTACTACTTTTTTTCCTGATAGAAATGAAGAATTGTAGGTATAAAAGGAAAGTGAATTTGTACACAAGAACAGTGCTTCTCAAACTTCAAATGGAGGAAAGTCACACACGGGTCTTGCAAAAATGCAGATTCTGATTCAGTAGGTCTGTAATGTAGCTGGAAATTCTACATTTCTAGTAGGATTCCAGATTTTGCTGATGCTGTGGTCCAAGCCATACACTTGGAGTACCAAGACACAAGGTAGTGATTAAAAGAGAAATCTGAACCACACTCTGTTAAAGCAGCAATACTAAAGAGAGTGAAAAAAAGAAGGCATTTCAATGTTGAACCATAGCAGAGCTCTGAACAGTGGGTGAGCACTTCGAATTGCTTGATAAACTGTTGAAATTATCAAAGAGAATGTCAAAAGTGAGATAAGCCAATCAAAGCGACAATTGATGACATCATTTGTAGCCATTGGGAGAATGTGAGGAAATGGGGATCAGCAGAGAAAGAGTTCCAATGTCAATGAAACTCTTATTTCATTAAATAAAGGTATTTTCTGATATCACTTCTTAAAGTTCTCAAGTAATTACCTTGGGTAACGAACATTCTAATTACTGTCTTCCAACTGGGTTGTGGAAATAAATGCACTTGTAATATATAGAAAATATGCTAAAATGTCTCTGGCTGGATGAATAGGTCACATTTTTCAATGTTGGGAAAAAATACAAGGTCAAAGCAATAAACTTGGGATCACAAATAAGCAGAAATCTTTAAGCCCCTGACCTATTTCTTACAGGTAATTGTAAAGTTAGAATGAAACATTATATTTACATTTGATGCATTTGAAGGTTCCTAGAATTTTACTGTATTTTCTTATTTAATATGAACAGAAAGAAAAACCAGCTATTCCTCTAATATGCAAACTTTTAATGGATTTTTCTCTGTTAGAGTCTTAAGATTTTTGATTCCTTGGTAATTATTTTTAAAAATTACTTTTAAACCTAATTCAATATATGATATCAGAGAGCCTGTACCAAAGGAAAGGGCAACACAGTATGAGCAAAGTTATACCATTAGCCAAAGTGAATATGCACTTTGTTGTCTATACTTTTCTTTTCATAGCAGAAATGGAAAGATAATACCCACAGTTAAAGGAAAGAGCTAACTACTGCTTTTTTCATAAATAAATGGAAACAAGGGTATTTTTCTATTTCCTGTAAAATTTAGAGCAATGGAAGCATTAAAGAATGACTTGAGACCTTTAGTTTACATTTTATTTACCTAATTTCCATTGAGAAGTTAACACCTATGAACTTGTTTGCTCTTTTTAACTGGTAATTTTTTATTTAATTGTGAATTACATATTGTGAATCTGGGTGAATGTTTAAAAAGATTTTCTCTTTCCTAGAATTAGATTGCTTATATTAGTGTATAAGCAAAATAATGCCCATGCCTGGACAAGACTATTCTGAATTATAGTTTAGTCTTATCACCAGATTTATATAAAATTGTCAAATGGGAATAATGAGGTACCTTGAAAAGATTTTCTTAAACAACTGAACCAAACTAAAATGTCTCTTCATAAATGGGCCCTGATGACCCACATTTAGATATTTCCAGTATCTGTGGTTGTTGAAATTTCTTTTTTCTGTTCTTGGATCATATCCACTAAGGTGGGCAAGGCCAAGTGGTTATGAGAAGATTGGCAGCTGGAAACAGTGAACCCTGTAAGCCTGAATTGAGAAAAAGTTAAGAAAAGCTCAGTTGAATTTGTATATTTATTCTCCAAAGCCCTGAAACAGCTCAATTTTAAATATCAAATAAACACCCTTACTTTATATTTCCCATGTGCTTGAAGGTTGAAAATAGTGCTCCACATCAGGAGTCTGATTTCCACATCACCCTGTCAAATAGTTGCAGCCTTCAGCTATAGAAGTGTTTGCAGTCCTGGGAGTACCATGCCTAAGTTTAATTGACTTCAAAGGACATCCATTGAAAGAAATGAAACCCTGTGTTGGAAAGAGATTGTCCCAGGGCTAATCAATAAGGTCATTTTGGGGGCTCTACGTTTGAGAAGGAGTTTCTTCTAGTACATTCTGTCATATGCACCCAAAAGCTTTTCACTATGTGTGAAGTCTAAGTCCATATTCACTGCTTTCTTTCTTTGTGTAACTGTAATTGAGGTGGATTATTCAAGGATATTGTTGGCTCAAGTTAAGTGAGATCTACCAAAATCTGCTTTAAGTAGGAATTTCTTTTAAATGATTGATTTCCATAACATTTATATGGTCATAACAGCGATGTGAATTCTTAATAAGGTTGGAGTAAGTCATTATAAAATGCTGATTCACTTTTCCCCCATATTAGGCTATATATTTTCAATTTACATCATGGCAAAATCTGTTATGCTTGGTTTCTCATTCTGATGGAGCTTTAAATATTTAAATAGTTGTATATAAATCAATGACTCAAACTATTTGGATGCAAAAATGACATAAATTCTTAAGTATAAAGTTAGATATGAAGTGATGTGGAGAATACAAAGTTTAGCGGTTGGTATAAAGTCATTAAGAACTATATAATGCTAGTGGTGATTACTCTCTAAATACAACCTATATCTTTATTCAGGAGATATTTATTGGCATGTACTGTTTCAACAAGAGCCCTTGTTATATGGTCATATGTCTATTTAGAAGATATTTGAAGAAAGAAAACCTTCAAGTCATTCTCAAACGTCCTTGCAGTTCCTCAAAGACAAATTATTCCTCTAAGATAGTGAGACTTCTTTAAGGGAATGTTACAATGAAATGTTCCTTGCAGTGAAAATGGTACTTTCTACTTCAAATACAATGTTTTGCCCTTGAAGCTTGGGTCTTAGTTGTAAAATAATGACAAGCTTGGCAGTGAGGATATGTTTCTGGTACCACTTGAGTTGTCCCCTGTTTTCGTTTCACGCTCGATTTCTTTAAACAAATCAATTACTGCAAGATCACTATTAAATATAGGAGAGTTGTTGTGGTCCCTAGTGACTTATAATTCTCATGGTTCTTTTTTATTTATTATTTTTATTTTTATTTTAGAGAGAGGTGGAGGGAGAGACAGAGAGAGAACACAAGTTGGGTGGAATAGAGGGACAAGTTGAGCTGATTTCCTCCTAAGCAGGGAGCCCGGCACAGGGCTGGATCCCAGGACCCTGAGATCATGACCTGACCTGAAGTCAGACAATTAACTGACTGAGCCACCCATATTCCCCCAAATCTCATGGGTTTTTAAATATTTGATTGTTGGCTTTGTGAAGAAGTCTTTGTCATTGCCTATGTGATTGGATATAAGAAACAGTTTATTTTAGCAATCATATCAGACTTGGGTTTGTCTTCTAAAAATCACAACTCAGGGACACCTGGATGGCTTGGTCAGTTAAGTTTCTGCCTTCAGCTCGGGTCATGATCCCGGGTTCAAGGGTCCTATGTGAGGTTCATTGCTCAGTGGGGAGCCTGCTTCTCCCTCAGACTACTGCTCGCCCTGCTTGTGCACACACACACACTCTCTCTCTCTCTCTCTCTCTGACAAATACATATTTTTTTAAAAAGAGAAAAATATATAAGTAACAATTTAGATGATCACTGCGTTTTTTTCTTTTTTTTTTTTAAGATTTTATTTATTTACTTGACAGACAGAGATCACAAGTAGGCAGAGAGGCAGGCAGAGAGAGAGGAGGAAGCAGGCTCCCCGCTGAGCAGAGAGCCCGATGCGGGATCCCAGGACCCTGAGATCACGACCTGAGCCAAAGGCAAAGGCTTTAACTCACTGAGCCACCCAGGCGCCCCTGATCACTGGGTTTTAATGCTTTATTTAAAACTGTATAAAATTTAAAGAGGAAAGGCCACCTTTGTCCCTCCTCATAAAATGCCCAATCAAGATGGGATAAGTCTCTTCTTACAAAGGAAGTCTTAATCTTTGTTCCATCCATTTGATTCCCACACAGTTCACTAAAACTCTCATTTCCGCAACCTTGTGAGCTAATACAGGCCTGTGTCTATTTGTCGAGCTCTGTCTCCCCTAATCAGGTCAATGGCTCTCTTGTGCACAAGGCGTAGAGAGGTTGCTTGTTTTCTAGAGTTGCCATAACAAAGTACCACAAACTAGGTAGCTTAAAAACAGAGACTTAGTGTCTCATAGTTCTGGGGGCTAGAAGTCTAAAATCAAGGTGTTGGCAGGACTCCTTCTGAAACTCTGGGTAGAATCCTTCCTTGCCTTTTCTGGGCTTCTAGTGGTGCCTGACAATCATTGGTGTTCCTTGGCTCACAGCTACATTAAACCAATCTCTACTTGTCCTTACATGGTCATCATCCTCACATTATCTTCCCTCTGTAGTGTGTCTGTCTAATTTCCCATTTGTTTGTTTGTTTGTTTTCTAAGGATACCCCATTTGTGTTAGATTAGGGTTCACCCTAATTACCTCATCTTAACTTGATTAAATCTGCAAAGACTGTATTTCCATGTAAGGTCACATTTTGACTTACTGGGGGGTAGGACTAAAATATATCTTCTTGTGCAAGATATAGTTCAACCCATATCAGAGAATATCATTTTAGTTATTTGAAAAACATTTTCAGAGGTGAGGAATATATTCCCAGACATAAATAGCTGACAGAAGAATTTTCATTTTGTCGGTTTGTTTACTTGTTTTGTTTGGTAGTGACACTGCGGTGCACTATTTACATTCTTTTAACTCCACATTATTTATTTAGTATATGGCCTGGCAAATAATGAGAATTCTAGTGATTGTCTTAAGATACACTGTGGATTATTGAATTTCAAGTACAACATATGTCATGAAATCAACAAAACACCTGCTAGTTTCTCCATCTCTGGGGACCTTTAAACAGAACTGCTAATCAAAAACAGTCAGGCTTTGAAATTTCGTTCCACATCTTTTTTTTTGTATATACCTCAAACACTCCGTCTTTAGAGTATGTTTCTTCCTTAGCCATTTCACCTTTGCCTTCTGTGCTTCCTTTTACCCAGTCCCAGAGCTTTGAATTGTGTTGATTCCTTCCTGGAAACAACAAAAAGCATTTTACTGTACAACAGCATTTCTCAAAGAACGGCTGTGTTGTTTTTCCTTCCATTGGTCCATCTCTGCTTCGCTGATATCTGAACATATTTTGCTGTTATCAAATAGTACCCTGCACACAGAGGAATGTTTTCACGTGCCATAAAAGTCGTTTTACCAGAAAGTGTCATTGATTTACTTGTGGCAATATAGGATTCCTTGATTAAGAGTTTGACAAATCCCCATTGAAGCTACATAATAAATCAATCTTTTACTGGAAAAGCCTGGGGTGGGGGGGTAAGTGAAGATGCTATACATTAATACCTGGAGGAGAGTTACTAACCTCTATTCTCTGGTGATCAATCACTTTGGCTGGGTTGCACTGACAATGTCTGGAGGTCATCTGGTTAATGAGACAGCACTGGGAGAGTCCTTCCCAGGATTACATTTTATCAGTCAATCATTAACACCCATATTGGACACCAAGATCCATTTGCTACTTTTAGGAGAAAATCTTGTGAAATATATCCAGAGCAGATTAATGATTATAAATGCATTGCATAAACATGGTTAAGAAAAATATGCCATTGCTCTTAGAGTGTCTCCATTAAGAAGAATTTATACAAATTAGCACTAAATTGTTTTTTTAATCCAAGAATTTTTCTTGAATACACATTTTTATTGTGCCATAGCACAAGAAAATGACAATTAAGAATTTATATCACTTAAAAAATGGACCAACAGTGGAGATATCATTTTATTGAGATTGTATACATCCTTGCTCAAGTGTTGGTATCCGAAACATGGATGTTTGGAAATTACCATCACAGGAACGTGTGCACTAAAGAAACATGAAAAATTAACTTAAAAATTATTCATGTTTCAAGAATCATAATTTTGGTTATTAGCTACAAAGATGAATAAAAATGTGTGTTCTTTTTTTTTTTTTTCTTTTTGAGGAAACAAATGAAAGGAGAAGTTGGGCCCAAGGCTCATTTAGATTTTGTTTTTAACCTCTGATAAACATAGCAAATTACTTCTTTTAATTTCTGTCATATAAACAGCAGGCATCTTTCATCTTTATATCCTCAGCAACTAGTAAGTAGACACTCAAAAACATTTTTTTTTTCTTTCTTAATAGTTTGGTTTTTATCACAGTTTCAATCTCATATAAAGTTGATTTTCAGTACAGACCTTTCTGAAGAAGAAAAAAACAATATTTTCCCAATATCATCCATTTTTGTTTGATACTGAAATATAAGTACATATCCTATATAAAAGCACACTTTATATATATCTGACTTAGGCTAATGAAAAGCATTGACTACCATAGACTTCTTTAACTATTAATATGTGAGCTTTTGTCATAATTGTCTGCTAATTTTAATTTTTTTCCTTCTCAAAGTATTTAGATGGCATTTCTAATTAAAGAAATTCTTGTTCTGTATCATGTTTATTTGTTTATAAATCTACTCCTCACCCCAACATTATTTAAATTTCCAGAGAGTATTGATACTATCACGTTCATTTAACAAACATGATTTGGAAAAAGAATTCATAATATAAAGTAATACTTATTGTGTATCAAAATGGTTTATATAATTTTGGCAAACTTTACTATACTTAAAAATATTTTTAGATATGCTTTTGTTTCAGTAATATTATTTACTTATAATAATGCCATGAATAAAACTTAAACTGCTTAACTCTGAGATCTTAAGAGAATCCTTTTTAAAGATTTTATTTATTTATTTATTTGAGAGAGCGAGAGCAAGAGAGAAAAGGAGCATGGAGAGGGGGAGGGACACACAGAGAGGGAGAAGCAGACACCCCCCATGGAGCAGGGAGCCCAACCTGGGGGCAAGATCCCAGGACCCTGGGATCATGACCTGAGCAGAAGGCAGGTGCTTAATTGACTGAGCCACCTAGGCACATGGAGAAGGCTTTTAAAAATATTTTCTACTTGTAGATGAAAAGTGAATCCTTTCACATTTATTATGCTTGCTATTTTTTATGCTTATTTTAAATTTCTGTAGACAGAAGCTTATAATTCTATATGTCATACGATTCCTGTAGAAGCTTCTGTTTGTTCAAAGATGGCTGCACCAATATCAACAATCACACAGATTCTTCTGCCATCTGATTTTGGCAGTCCCCCATCAACTAGTAGATTTAAACGAACTTTGTCTTGCATCTGGTACGGCCTTCCTAACTTACTTGTTATCAGTAGAATGTGGAAAAAATTATAGTATATGCTTTCCAAGGCTAGGTCAGGGAAACCCTTTCAGCTCCAGGCTCAATCTATTGGAACCCTAATTTTCCACATATTCCATCCTGGAATGCTCTATGTCAGAATCCACTTGGCATGCTTTGAGAACCCTCAGTCACATGGAAGGGTATAGGTATTATTGTCAACAGTCTTAGATGAGCCAATCTCCATGTCATCCCAGCGAAGGCATCAGACGCATGGGTAAAGAAGCCTCCCAATGACACTGGTCCCATTATCTGAGACGCTCCCAGGTGTTTTGTGTTTTGGTCTGCAGCTAAGGTCCCAAACACTGTAGAGCAGAGATGGACCAACTAACTGAGACTTTCCTGAACTCCTGACTCACAGAATCCATTTTTGTGGGGCACCACTAATTTTGGGTGGTTCATTATACATTACTAGAGAATTGGAATATTCTCTCAGTAAATATGTAACTGAAATTCTCAGATATCTACTTCTGTAAAACATTAAATTCAATTTAACAGACTATTTCTATAGACACGTTTGAAATTTCTTAATGTATTAAAAACAAAATGTTGGCAACAAACTATTGTTTGTATTAGGAACATATTTTAAAAAATCTTAAATTGGAAAATATAGTGCCATATCATTATGACCATACTAAATAAAATAAATTGTAATTAGATTAACTAATTCTCCAGTCAGAATATATAACTTTGTTCTTTATGAAAAATTATACTAAATATAAAATCTAAAGTCATTTAAAACCTTAAACCCTCCTATCTAACCAAATGAGTAGCATACTATTTTATTGAAAGTAACAGCGTTATATTTATTTACACATTGTCTTTT
This sequence comes from Taxidea taxus jeffersonii, assembly GCA_003697995.1. Lineage (NCBI taxonomy): Eukaryota > Metazoa > Chordata > Mammalia > Carnivora > Mustelidae > Taxidea > Taxidea taxus. Next base: position 53,653 of record RCUC01157290.1, on the reverse strand, counting down.
GATTTTTCTATATTTATTATCTAGTTTATCCACAGGTACATAAAGACTGATGTACTTAATGCATTATTGAGGTTTTCTCAAATAAGTGAAAGCTTCTCTGCCAACTGCATTTCAGTGGTGTTTCCTTTAATTTAGAGAAACACCCCAGCAGTGCAGATTATTGGCCAGGCATCTTACCAAGTATTTCACAATCATTATAATCATTACAAGGTATCTATAAAAAGGGAGATGCTATAATTTTAGCCTCATTTTTACAGAGGAGGAAACTGAGGCATACTTTGCTTCAGTTCACTCAGCCAGTAAGCGTTGGAGGTGGGATTTAAAAATAAGCCAGCTGGCTCTAGAGACTGTGCTTTTACTCTATTGTCTCCATTAAAGTAGAAAAACAAAGCATGACTAGGTTAGAATTTAATGATTATCCAAGCTAAAATGCATTTAGAATGCTTGTAGATTCTCTCTTGCAATCATTTTAGCTGTTAGATTATGCCATGCCTTAAAAATTCAACCATTTAATAGATTTAAGGTAAAAAACAAAAACAAAACAAACAAAACAAAAGCAAAACAAACTGAAACCAGTGGGCATTTTATTTATAAAAAGAAAACAGAAATTGCCTTTTATATTTCTTACTTTATATAAACCTTATTTAATATAGTAAAGAATAGAATTAATGTTACATCACAAGGGACAAAGAAGCTCAGGAGAAAGAGGCATCCATGTCAGTATGTATCCAAATGAGGGGCAGTTGTGCTTTGAAAACCTGTGCATGTAGCGCCATGACCTGCTTGATAGGCACCAATTCAATGTTTGAGAGTGTGCGCACCTGAACTTCTTTCTAACTGACCCCACTCCAAGCGCACTTCACCTTGTACACCTAGCTTCAATAATTACTGCTTTGTCAACATGTAAAATCTCCATGAAAAGGCTTAAAATAATTGCAATCTGTTAATAGGACCTCTCTACATCTTTTCATTGCCTCTGCCAATAGCATTTCTTTATAGTTAACCTTATATCTTTAATGGACAGTATAAAATGCTATATTCAGAAAAGTGACCATTTTTACTCTTCATTTTTTCAATTAGCAATAATCGTGCCTCGGATAAACCTCATTGGCTACGATACTGCCACTGCGCAAAGCTTACTCTTCATTTTTTTAAACCCTGAATTTGCAGCTAATTCCCGCAACTTCAGAAAAAAGGAAATGACTAATGCCATTAAATCAAAGCCCTATCTTTAAAGCTAATTATGTGAAGCCAAGGTATGAATATCATTATTAATATCATCACTCCACCAATCTGGTCGAAGATTTTAAAAAAATTTATTTGATGATCACAGATTTCTGTCTCTACATCTCTCAGCCCTCCCCCAATTTCTGCAATTTCTTCTAGTGTCCTCCCATACCGCCAGCTCCTAATTTCCTGAAAATCTCTCTTTGTAGGAAATAACAATCAGTAAGACTTGATTAGGTCATTTCAGTAATGTTTTGACTTCCAGAAGTCAGAACTGACTCCTGAATTTATTAAAGACATCAAACCTCCAAAAGTGGACATAATGTCCAGCACTGTAGTATTTGCTTCAAGCTTAAGTACATGTTTCCTCCTTATTCCTCTCCCTCTCCTCTTTCACTAAGAGTGCTGATGGGGCATAAAATGAGTTAGCTTAACTCCTTTTTCCTCTTCCAGAATCTGATGTGCTATTCTTGGAGTGTCACATGCATTCAATGGATTATAAGAAACTTAAATATCTTTCTTTCTTCTTAATTTTTCATGTCTTTTTTGTTTTGTTTTTGTTGTTGTTGTTGTTTTTTACCATTGTTATTTTAGCCCAGTCTGCATTGAAACAGAAAAGGCACTTGATAGATAGTCGAGGAAGATGATGACTCTATATCAACGCTGGAGAGACTTTTATTCGTTAGCAGAGATACTGTGGGAGGAGGTTATGTTAAATAAAGTCATCTAAGTCTTGGATGACTTGGACACTCAATCTGGAGACACATCCAGTGAATAAAGTTAATAGGAGAGCAGAAATAGGGTGGAAGAGGAGCAGTTGGAGAGAATGATGAGCACTGGAGTTGGAGTTTTCACTGTACTTTTTGGTTATTTAAGGTGGGAAATTTTATAAATTAGATACATAGTTGGGAATTATGTATTATTCTCAATTTCCTATAGCAATAAATACTGTCTTTGAAGGAAAAGCACTCAGTGCTTAGTGCTAAGAGGAAGAGAGGAATAGGTAATTACATCTTATTGGTAGAACTATAAAATATACCTGTGATGCATATTTCAACAGTGATTTACTAATTTAGTTTCAACTTACTCTAGAAATAATCTGAATAAATTAAAGCTCAAAATGCATAAATTAGAAAGCTAAAAAATAAATATTTGAAGAATAACATATATAGTATAATAATAAAGGCAAGATAAAAGATAAAACACACTAAAATTAATAGACTTAGGACCTCCCACTTGGCAACAAAATTTGGCTCTAAATTCTCAAAATGTCAAGGCAAAGCAAGAAAGAGATTCAATTTACATTCTTAGATTTCTGGATAAATACCTTTGTTCCAGTATTTATGGTATTTATTATATGGTATTCTGATAATACATGGGCAATTTCTCCTCTGGATTAAAAGCACTTTGAGGACATCCATGACACCATGAATAATGTCCCCAAGATAGGCACAATGTCAAAGTTCAAGGTACAACCCAGGAAACAGATGTAGGAAACCGCTATGTGTAACTTCTGCACTGGATTTTTAGATCTGTCTGTGCTCTCTAACAGCCCTAAGCCATTTGCTAGAGTTTTCACAATGTGATCATCATTACTTCTTCAAACCTTTACAGAAATTTACAATATTGTCTTAAACCGAAATGAGTTCTACGGATTTTGGCTTGAGTGCTGATCTTGTGTTGGGTAACAAACATAAGGGGAGCGGTTAGCCATGACCTCTGCCCAGGCCCTACTTTTGTTTATTTACCTGTTTTCTGTCTCACTTACCTTTCCTGACCTGTGTTATCTGACCTACAATCACTTAAGTATTTGTTGATCCCCATTTCTACTTTAGGCCCCTGTCTCATATATATATACCAAAGAGTATATATATACTTTTATATATATGGTACTTATATATATATGGTATACATATATACCATACATATACACATATATACATATACACACACACACACACACACACACATATATACATACACGCACACACACATATATGATCTTTTTTGGTCCCAGGTTCATAGCTTACATCTGCACTTTGCTGCATCTGTGCAGAATCCTGGCATTTCCTAACCTCTCTGACATTTGATGATTGCTAAAGTGTGGAAGCAGAAATAAGGAATAAAGGAATAGAAACAGGAAATAAACAAAGAAAGTCAGAGGTAAAGTGGATACAGGAGGGAAGTAGAAGAGCCCTTTTGTTATTCAGTTAGTTCACCCCATCCTAGCTAACATGGGAGCCTAAAGGAAGGAGGTTTAGATTGTCATGCTCAATTCATATCAGTTACTTTAGAAGCTGAATTAACCTTGTTCATCTCTGAAAATCTGTCATAAATGCCTACTAGTTTTCATTAAGCTCATATGCTTTCCAGAATTAATTTTACTACTTTTATTTCTTTTTTAAAAGATTTTATTTATTTATTTGACAGGTAGAGATCACAAGTAGGCAGAGAGGCAGGCAGAGGGGCGGGGGGAAGCAGGCTTCCTACTGAGCAGAGAGCCCAATGCAGGGGCTCAATCCCAGGACCTTGGAATCATGACGTGAGCCGAAGGCAGAGGTTTTACCCCACTGAGCCACCCAGGTGCCCTCCTACATCTATTTCTTAATAAGTTTTGGATAAATTCTGTAAATTATTCCAACTAAGCAATCACATTTAATGATAAAATTCTCTTCCTAAAATTTTGCTTAAAGGGAAAAACAGTGACAAAAATAAAACAAATAGACTACCACTTAACAACAAAAATGATGGACTGAGGAGGAGATATTAAAAATATCCAACAATTTCAAATTATTTTGAAGGAAATGATAAAGTGGATTGACCAGATGGGATTTTCATAAAGAGGCCAGATAACTTTTTCTCAATGTGGTGATCAGACTGTGCATTCCCTCTGGATCTGCATCTTTGATGATTCTCTTTCATTAAATTCCCAAATCAAATGCATCAGGAAATTATCTTAGTTATACCCTCAGAATGCATCCTGACTATGACCTCTTCTTACATATCCTCCTTGATTTCCTGAGTTCAAACCACCATTTTCTCTTGCCTAAAATATGGCAGTAATCCCTGAAATGAGCTCCCTTTCTCTGTTTTTGACTCCAAATAGTCTATTCTCCACACAACAGTCTGGGAGATTATTTTAAAATAGTGTTATCAAGCATCTTCTCTATCCTACAGCTCCTGTAACATCTGCCCCTTCCCATCCATATCCCTCCAAACTCACTTTCTACATCCCCTTCTGTTGATCACATAACTCCAGCTATGCTGTCCTACTTGGTGTTTCTTGAAGACACCAAACATGTCTCAACTCAGGACAATTTCAGCTGTTCTTACTTTGGCTAGATTATCACTCCCCCCCCCCCCAGAGCCACAGTTTTTCCCCAAATTCCTTAAGATACATGCTTAATGTCACCTTATCAGGGAGGACTTTTTTGCCCTTTCTAATCCCATCACTGTCCTTCCTCCTTACTGCATTTCTTTCCGTTCTGTTTTTTCTATATTTTTTTAAGTGAGAACAACACCCAACGTATCAAAGAATATAAAAGTATATATGTAGACTTTAAAGAGGCAAATAAAATAAATACCATGGGGGTGTCTGGGTGGCTCAGTGGGTTAAAGCCTCTGCCTTCAGCTCAGGTCATGATCCCAGGGTCCTGGGATTGAGCCCCGTATTGGGCTCTCTGCTCAGTGGGGAGCCTGCTTCCCCCTCTCTCTCTATGCCTGCCTCTCTGCCTTCTTGTGATCTCTGTCTGTCAAATAAATAAATAAAATCTTAAAAAAAAATAAATACCATGTACCTACTGCCCAACAGAAGAGATAGAAGCTTATCAACACCTGTGAACTACTGATGTACCCTTCACAGATTGCATCTACTCCATACCACATCCTCTTCCCTGCAATTCCCAACAGACTACCTAGTATTCTGATTTTACTCCCTTGCTTTTTATTTTAAATAGATTTAACCCAAATGTATGTATATCTTACCTAAATGATAGAGTATCTACCCTATTTTCTATGAAAGAATAATATTTTATATAACCTGTGTTTTTTGGCTCAATAAAGTGCTTTTATGATTCATCCATCTTGATGCATATGGCTAAAGTAGATTAAATTATATTACTTATTCCATTATATAAATATTATGAATTCTGAAAAGTCTGATTTTATCCCACTTATATGCTAACCAGTTTGCTTGTCACTGGTTCATGAATCCTGCTGGAAGACACAAAACTCCTGGATCAGAGACAAAGAACTTTATTACACATGCACAATAAGAAATAGGAGCATCAGCATATTCCCCCAGTACCCTGAGCCTCAATTTCCACAAAATGACAAGAAGAGGTCCAGGTGACACTGACATGGATAGTAGATTGTGTTGCAGGGAAAAAGTCCTCAGATTATGAAACACAAATCTTTTATAATGGATAATTAACTATACAGGAAGACATCATTTTTCTGGGCAGTAAGCAGGCCTGCCTTTTCTTCTGGAGGGAGGCACCATGTCTTTCTTCCATGGCTGTAAACACAGTTGTCCTCTGTTCCAGAGTGAAACGTTGTTTATTCCAAGGTCTCTGGCTATACCAGCATTCTTGAAAAGAAAATCCAAAACAAAGAGTAGTCAGTGTTTCCCTCACGAAATGTACAGAAACATAAAAGAACTCTCACAAATCCTCTTCCGGGAATAAACATAGCACAGTTATTTATTCTACACTTGCTAGATGTTTGATTGGTTCCCAGATTTTTGTACTATAAACAAGACTGGTACAGACATTCTTATAATGTGTTCTGGTTCGTATATGCAAGAGTTTTCAAGGATATATTCCTTAGAGGGAGTTGCTGGGATATGTCTTTATCAGTAGTGCATAATCATTTTCATTGTATTTTATCCTCAATAATTCTTTACAGTGCCAAACTTCTAATTTTAGCAATCTCCTGGGTATAAAATCATATCTTAATTTAGTTTTAGTTTTTAATCTCTTTTTTGAAAATTTTATTTTATTTTATTTTATTTTTCAGTGTTCCAAGATTCATTGTTTATGCACCACACCCAATGCTCCATGCAATACATGCCCTCTATAATACTCACGACCAGGCTCACCCAACACCCACCCTCCTCCGCTCCCAAACCCTCAGTTTGTTTCTCAGAGCCCACAATCTCTCATGGTTCATCTCTGCCTCCAATTTCCCCCAACTCACTTCTCCTCTCCATCTCCTGATGGCTTCCGTGTTATTCCTTATGCTCCACAAGTAAGTGAAACCAAATGATAATTGAGTCTGTCTGCTTGACTCTTTTCACTCAGCATAATCTTCCCCAGTCCTATCCATGTTGATACAAAAGTTGGTATTCATCCTTTCTGATGGAGGCATAATACTCCATTATCTTAGTACTAATTGAGTTGATCTCTTTTTTGTTTTTGTTTCTAAGAAAATCCTATCCATTATTTGGCCTATGTTTCTATTTAGATAACTTTTTCTTATTCATTAATAAGTGTTCTTTATGTGTTTTGGATACTACTTGTTAATTTTATGTGTGCAGAGGTCTCCCAGTTTGGGTAATCTTTTCAATATCATTATTATATATTTTGAAAAACACAGTCTTATGGATTTATTTTCAATATAATTAAAATTCTTATTTTCCTTCATAATGTTTTATAATACACTTCAAAATCCTACTTCTACTGAGGTCATAAAAATTCATATTGATGATTTTATTGTTTTGGTTTCTTTCCTCTTCTACATAGGATAAATTAAGTTCTGGAATCTGAGAATTTGTGCCTTTTATTCTAATAAAAATCTGAGTCATTATTACTTTGAGTACTGCTTCTCTCTCATTCTTTCTACTTCTTTATTTAGGTAGTGAGCAACTATTAATTGAATACCTATTTTATTCTAATCTCAAGTAGATGCTGACTCTTCTTTTTTCCTCAGAACTTAAGCTCATTTTGGTATTTGTCATCTCTATTTGAGTTGCACTCAAGTTAATTTATTCAGATCTACCCATTCACTAATTTTCTCTTCATGTGCATGTAATATGCCACCTACGCTGTCCACTGAGTCCTGAATGAACTTTTTATTTAAGATTTGAATGTTTGATTTGAATCTTTTTATTTGACATTATTTCTTATTTTTATTTATTTAAGCATTTTAACAGTGGATAGTTTTACCTAAATCTTAGTTCAAAACATTTGATTTCATTGTTTGGTGAACTTCACTCTGTAATTTACTGACTTTTTAGGTTTATTTCTTTTCTTTCTTTCTTTTCTTTTCTTTTTTTTTTCTCTCTGTCTTGTAATTGTAGTGTGAGCTCTTTTCTATTGCACTTTATCTGCAGGAACTATTTGTCATCTGTCTGCCAAGTGCCTTTTCCTTGGATTTCTATGGATTTCTATGCTTCTACAGAACACTTGCGAGAAAAAAAAAAAAAAGAATCCTGAAGGGCTGCATGGGGAAGTCAAAGCCTGGTGTAAGCAGAAAGACAGAAACTGGGGTACTTGACTTTACTAGGACCCATGGGTGGAGGGTTTGGGGTTCCTGGGTGAAGACCAGATATGTCAATTCAAACCAAGAAGACCAGGGTTTTGCTAAGCAGCACAAGGGACTTACCTAAAGGGCTTATAAGGAGAAAGCTCTGGGAGGTGGGGAAAGTTGTTAATCTTAAGAGCCACTGAAGAAGTCATATAAGGAACTTACATTTGCCTGTGATGCTGGGGCTGTTATCTAGGGGATGAAGTTGAATGCGCAGCTAGTGTCAATTTAAGGTCCGCTCAGGTTCCTTGACCAGAGAAAATGGATGCTGAGGTAGCAAACCATGGAGTACCTTAGCTAAACTTTTGGTAACCCTTCCTATGATGCCCAGAATCAGAAAGAGCATTCATTTGGGTAGCAGGTATGTTAAAGGACATAGGTATTGTTTTCTGAAGCCATTAGAAGAACATTCAACCAAGGGAATAATGACAAAGTTGATGATGAATAGTCACTCTATGCTTGAAATTCAGTTCTTAGCCCTTTTCCCCTCTGGATGTGGAGAGCCATGATAATAACTCAAGAACCTCAGGAAGTGTGAGAATTTGTTGAAATATTTTAGTTAAATCATGCATGATCGGTGTATCTTGAAATAACTTCTGGAAGTCAGCTTGTACCTGCCTTGAGTTATTATTGTAAATGCAGCAAGAGGTGCCCTGTAAAGAACAGATTCCACCCCATTCAGCCAATAGGAAATATGATGCCAATTGATTATCCATCACCATCTGTGCTAGTGAGTCATATTGTTGCTGCATCAAACTGAGAGCATGGTACATCATCTGCATGTGGTTGGTTCTGATGGCTGAAAATTTCATGTGGTTTTTAGTAATTCATCTTGTTGGCCTAGAGGGTAGCACCTGTGCCTATGCATGCCAGACCAGTGGTAATAGGAAGTCCCAAGAAAGTGAGGATAAGAATGGCTCTTTTAGTAAGTGAGCAGTACATCTTACCACAGAGGTGACAGGAGGATAAAGGGTGGCTGTATTAAAGGTAATGATGTTGCAATAATGGGGGTTATCTCTGTGGATGGCTTACAGACTGGGCAGGGTCAAGCATATATGTTCTTAGCCCCTCAAGTCAGGTCCACGGTGGAATCTGAATGAGGTGTTATTTATCAATTAAGGGGCAGTGAGCATACAGGGTGAGGTCCACCCTTTGTGTTCAAGTGTAATTGGCAGCAGGATAATAGAGACATGGGGCTATAGGTCTGGCCCTGTGTGGTGACATTACATTGTCTTACTTGAAAAACCTGGGCTGCTATTTTGAAGGTTTGTATGAATATTTTTGTCATGTTGGTCTGGCCACTCAGTTGTGGTGTGGGGCAGGACTAGAGCATACAATGGGGAAGGTTTATGGATAAGACCTGGAGAGAAGTGGAGGTGAGGTGGCAGTGTTGGGTACACAGGAGGTGCTGGCAATGGTGGTGGAAATAACAAGTGAAATAGTCTGTTTTGGATATGATGGATGGAGAGCGAAGGCTATAATCTAGTACACTGAGCAGGGAACACAACAGCTAGAGGTCTTTAACCGTGGGGGCTAAGCAGGTTAAGTCAGGGGTGTTTTGAGGAAGTGTCTTATTGTGGCTATATGTGGTTTAGAATTCATTGTTTGGCTTGCCATAAAGGTAAAATATATCTAGTGGTACCAGGCAGTTAACAGGGGACTTACTCAGAGTTTTACAAGTGTTTCGATAGAAGCAAGTCTTATAAGCAAAGAGTAGTATTTTATAGGGTCATCAGGGCCTATCACTAGGGGCAAACTTCTCCCTAGAGTATAGGGGACTGTAGGGCCAGTCATAATGTCCAAGAAGGTTGGGGTATATTTTCTCCTTTGTTGCTCTCTTGTGTTGGGGCTCAGTCATGTCCAGTGATGACTTCCTTGGCTGAGGTGATATTGTTTGAGGACTTGCTATGTTTGAGGTTGTAGAGACCAGCCCAAGGGTGGTGGCCTTCCGGAGAAAACCCATGAAGGGTAAGACTGGCTGGCTTGTGTTAAATTCTGAGTATAAATGCTAGAAGCCTGGCTTAGGATGGAATTATAAGTATGGGATCTACTTCTACTTGAACAGATCTCAGTGAGCTGCATGGGATCATCAGGGGTACACCTTGCAAAGGAAGTCACAGTGTCCATGACCAAATCATTTTTTAAGGACTCCATCAATGATGTTTATCAATTATAGGGACATTGATAGACTAATTATAGGTCATTTATGGGTGGAATCTCTATAAATCTAGAGATTGTCATACTAAAACTATAGTAACATCATTAGAGCACAAATCTGCTAGCTAGATGAGTCTGATTTGGTTTTATGGGAAGGAACCATTCTGTCTGGGATACAATTTAAGGCATGGTATAAAGAGGGAGTGACAACTTTAAACATAACTTCCATTAGTACCATTTAATATAGAAGGAGGTGAGCTCTGGGTCAGAATTCACATCCAAAGGCATCTGGCTGAGACACTTTTGCAAGGCCTGCCAGCATCAGACACTCAACCATCCTATGGTACAATTGTGCATCTGGCTGATTTTGTTCCAGCACATCTCCTGAAACAGGGGTAGTCCTGAGAGGACTAGCAACCCCATCATCCAGGGTACTTAGTAAGAGTCATAGCTACAACAAAGGAGAAATTACATTTGGCAGGCCTGGTAAGTAATCTGGAATACTGACCAAGGATGAAACAAAGATGCTTTGGAGCAAGAGGTAATTTACCTTTTCATCTAGTGTGGGGTGGGAAACAGCTCATTCTTGCCTTTGTGTTTGTGATCCCATTCATGCCTTTCTCTCTAAAAGGACCTGCAGGCTGCCAAGATTTGGCCCCCAGGTGGCATGTACCAGGCTGCTGTCTAGGTAGGCATTGCTCCAGAACCCTATGGGCAACCAGGTAGAGTCATGCTTAGTTGGGAGAGTCCATGAGACACAATCAGGCATCTCTAGTACTTTTAGTGGGAAGTCTGAGTCCAGAAAGGCAGGCCCCTCTCTCCGGTATGGCTTGCTGGGCCAGCCTCAGGCTGGTGAAGTACTTGATGAGGTACTCCCCAATGGAAAGAAACCTATTGGCCTGCAATGACATTTATAGATCTAAGTAGAATGGATACATGTGCACCGTGTTGCCTGCAAAAAGTGAAGTGACCTAATATGTGCTTGTTGGAATCTAGTGTCAGACTTGATTGCGAGGAGGTGAATAGTGAGAGAAATTTTGCAGTTCTCTGCTGACCATACTATGCCAGGTACCTTGACAGAAGTCCTGGTCTCTGGATCTTATGCAGGGCAGTGGCCCATTCTCTCTGCTGAAAATGTTGTGTGGTTAAGCGTCAGTCTCTCCAGATGGCATTCTCAGAGGGTTTCCAAAGCAGAAGTTCATCCATCTCATGCCAAAGGCAGCAGTGGCTTAGCTGGCGTGAATTCAGATCTTATCAGCGTAGGGTATGTGCAGTAGCATGGGCAGCCTAGCAAAGACAGACTGGATGCTCTTGAAATTGAAAATAAATTTAGGGTTAGAGGCTTCAGCTACTAGAAATGAGTAAAAGAAATTTCCTAAATCTAGGACAGCAAAGTAGGGGCCCTGAGCCTTTTGGATATCATCTGTCATTTGTAATACTGGGAATGGGAACCTTAATGGTGGAAACTGTGCTTTTTCATTTTTTTTTTAAATTTTATTTATTTGACAGACAGAGATCACAAGTAGGCGGAGAGGCAGGCAGAGAGAGAGAGAGAGGAGGAAGCAGGCTCCCCGCTGAGCAGAGAGCCCGATGTGGGGCTCGATCCCAGGACGCCAAGATCATGACTCGAGCCAAAGGCAGAGGCTTAACCCACTGAGCCACCCAGGTGCCCTTGTGCGTTTTCATTTTGAGAGTCAATTGTTAATCTCCATTCATTGGTGGCTAGTTTTAACACTGGTTAAATAAGGCATAATGACCCTGATGTCAAGCATGTCTTTAAAGATGGGCTGAAAGCTCTCTGTACCTTGCTTCAGCAGATACTGTGGTATTATTACTCTTTTTAATAAACAGAGCTGTTGAACAGGTTCTCATTTGGCATCTGCCCTGAGAAAGGCCAGGAATTTGGATTTATTTTACCAGACACATAACGAGTAAGAGAGAGAGCCAGGAGAGTTACCACCACTGGCAACTGTGCTAGAAATATGGCACCAGTAGACACATCTAACTTAATTTGTACTTCATTTACAGTTTTACCTGCTATGCCTTGTAGACCATAGACTATTTGATGTTTCCTTACAGATTTAGAGGGGTTCCCTGGGATTACCATTACTTGGGCTCCTATGTCTAATAGAGTCAGGAATGTTGTCTTTGTTGCAGTGGACCCCCAGAGTTGTAAATGGGTGATTATTCCTGGAAGGTAGGACAAACTCTGGGAGCTGCCATGTCTCTGGAGTAATGCTCTGGAGGCTATCTAGCTGTGTAGGTCATTAAAACATTTTTTTTGAAGCTTTTTAAGTTGTGGGGTACCTGGGTGGCTCAGTAGGTTGAATGTCTGAGTTTTGATTTTGGCTCAGGTCATGGTCTCAGTGTACTGAGATGGAGTAGGGCTCCCAGCTCAGCAGGAATCTACTGCTCTCCCTCCCTCTCTCCTTCTCTCTTTGTCCCTCTGCCCCCCAACCCATGCTTAAGCAAGTGCTCTCTCTCTCTCTTTCTTTCTTTCTCAAGTAAATAAATACATTTTTAAAAGAAGAGTTGTTGAAGTTTTTCTGTACTGAGAGGAGCTTCTGTGAATATTGAATGGAACTCTTAATTTTTTCTCTGTAACATGGAAGTGACCTGACATTGTATTTGCTTATGTTTCATACTATTGGACCATATTATAAGCTTTATAGGAGTATATTTTTGTTGATCTGTGTCCATATGTATGTTTCTGAGAACAATTTCTCTCACATGGTAGTTGTTTAGTCAGTATTTGTTCAGTTGATGAACGCATCTTTCCTTCTCCACCAATCTTTTAATTTTCAGCAGCCTTCAACAGAGATTTGACCCACTAAAATTTATCTTCCACACAATTTTCAGAGCGATCTTCTGAAAATATACATGCATTTATGTCTTACCATTAATAAAACTTTTCACGCGTCTATTACCCACAGGATAACTTCCAAATTCCTGAGCTTATTATAGAATGTCTCTTAAGATTTAGTCCGTACTATCCTTTTAATTGTCAGACTCTTCTTGGCCCTAAATTAATCCACTATCCAATAGCTATGAGATTTCACCTCATACCTGTTAGAATGGCTAAAATCAAAAACAGAGGAAACACACACACACACAGAGGAAACAGCAAGTTTTGGCTTGGATGTGGAGAAAAAGGAACCCTATTTCATTTGGTAGGAATGCAAATTAGTGCAGCCATTGTGGAAAACAATATGGAGGTCCCCCCCCCAAATTAAAAATAGACCTACCCTACAATCCAGAAATCCAGGAATCCCACTACTGGATATTTATATTTACTATATACATTCATATATAGAATAGAGTGTTATTCAGCCATAAAATAACCAAAATATTATCATTTAGAACAACATGGATAGAGCTCGATAGTATAATGTTAAGCAAAATAAACCCATCAGAGAAAGACAAATACCATATGATCTCACTCATATATGGAATTTAAGATACAAAACAAATGAACAAAAGACAAAAAAAAAAAAGAAAAAAGAGAGAGAGAAACCAAGAAACAGACTCTTTATAGAGAACAAACTGATGGTTACTAGAGTGGAGGTGGGGAGAGGAATGGGGGAAATAGGAGAATCGGATTAAGGAGTGCACTAGTCATGATGAAATAAAATAAAATAAGAAGGCTAGTTCTATCACATGATGCTGTCCACCTGTCCCATTTGTTCTCCACTTTATTTTAGTCCTTCTTCTTTATTTACCAGACTCCTCATTTTTCTTCTTTTCCATCTTCATAAGTGATCGTACTATATGTATTTTTTTCAGACAGCTTTTTCTTTTTAAGTATTTTTGTTTTTCTTGCTGCTAGTACTTAGCATTATAATACTGTTTTTAAGTCTATCATCCTAAACGGTATTTAGCATCTTTTTTATCAGAAATATCTTTGTCTTTACATCCCTTTTTTTAAAAAATATTTTAAATATTTTAAATAATAAATAAAAATAAATAATAATAAATAATAATAAATATTAAATAATAAATAATAATAAATATTTTAAAATTTAATAGTGGTGTTCTCTTTTCAATTCTTTTTTTTTTTTTTTGGTAGTTTATACACTGTCTCTTCTCATGTCTCATCATTTGCACTTCCTTTCAAACTACCTGCAGAGTATACACTGTTTTGGTTAAATAATCAATAGATATGTTGTTCCTGCTTTGACAGCCTGTGTTTTGCCTTTTCTCCTCACCTAAATGACTGTAGAAATTGTCCTTTTTAAGGATAATACAGTATTACCTGACTTGCAAATCCACTGGAGAGTCTGCACCTCCTTAATCTCCCTTAGTGCTTGTCACTGAGCACCAACCCCCAGCATTAATCATGTGTTTCTGATATTTTGACATCTCAAGCCTGGCTGACCCTGGAGGGACTTTCCTTGGAGGAGAGTGCCTTTCATATGCAAACTACTCCATCAGATGCCCTTATTCCCCAATATCTTCCTTTTTTAAGTTAGTTTTGTAGGTCAGCCTCCTTTTCTGGCGACTAATCATCCCAGGGCTAGGTACCAGTCAGCGAGGAGAAGCCTCAAGCCCTAGAGCTGAAATTATAAAACCTGAAATTATTAAAACTAGGAAATTCTCAGCCTGCCTCTTGGCCTCACCCATTTCTTCCCTCAGGAATCACAATAGGGTTGTAACCACGTTTCCCCCTCACTCTCTCCTCCTCCAGACCAAGCCTGATGCCCCCTTGTGGCTCTGTCTGGTGTGGCATGGCCCCTTGGGAACAGAGAGCTAAATACAGCCTTTTCTTTTCTTTTTTTTTCTCCTGCCAAATATTTTTTTTAATTTAATTTAATTTAATTTTTTTTTCAGTGTTCCAAAATTCATTATTTATGCATCACACCCTGTGCTCCATGCAATACGTGCCTTCCTTAATACTCACCACCAGGCTCACCCAATCCCCTACCCCCTTCCCCTCCAAAACCCTCAAGTTTGTTTCTCAGAGTCCACAGTCTTTCTTGGTTTGTCTCCCCCTCCAATTTCCCCCAACTCACTTCTCTCCATCTCCCAAAGTCCTCCATTAAACACAGCCTTTTCAATGGCAATTGTCTATTGATCTGTTGGCCTCACTTCATCTGAATAATAATAAACCTACATTTTTGGCTTCTGTCCCATAGGTGCCTCCTGATTTTTTTCCCTTTAACTGAACTTGAGACTAGTCATCTAACATACAGGGCCCCTTACAAAATGAAAATGCATGGCCCCTGTTTCAGAGAGGGAAATGTATCATTAAAGATACTACAGTGTAAAGTTTTTCTCTTAAAATAGTTTACTATTTAACAAACATATTAGGAGTAACAGTGTAAACATAAAAACTACAAAAATATCTTACCTTCATGACTATACACAATAAATAATAATGCTTTGTTAATGTAATGCCTTAGATTTAATAACTTTTTATTGACTCATACTTTTTTGCAAAATCATTTATTAGGTCATCAAAAGGTATACTTTAGCGAGTTCTTTTTTAACTGATATAACTAGAAATGATGTGAGTTTTTCCTGGCAAAGGTAAGGTCTCAATGTTTCAATGTTAAATATCAAGATATTGAAGAATGTTTAGTACTTTCTAATTTAGGGAAAGATCTCTTCTGTTACTGAGGCTGTTAAATCTATCTTGTGGGCCATTGTAACAGGGATAATTTCTGATAAATTATTTCAAAATACAAATTTCAGTATATCTAGGTTGACAATTCAAACAGAATAATTTTTCGAAAAGAAATTTAACTCCATATAAATCTGTTTTGTTTAAGTATTAATTTAATTTCACATGAAATTAATACAGTGGGTTATGTTTCTTCTATTTCCTGTCACTTGTGGAGGTTATATAAAAAGCCAAAAGTGGCTTGAAGATTTGTATATAATTCAAGACACCTAATTATTCATGCTATCACTGCATTTTCCCATTATGAGAAAAAAATTACAATTGGCATCCTTTATAATAATTTATTCATTTGAAGCTTCATATTCAGTTTTCTTTTCCATTAAAAGAAAACATTTCCATTAAAATGTGGTAAATCTTTAAATTTAATTTCTATTTCTAGGCCTGTGGATATTTGCTTTGCAATGTTGCTGCAGTTTTCAAAATCACAGTCCCTAGACAATTTGAGAAATTGTAATATCGTCCTAATATGCCTTACCACAATGACAATGTATGCACTTTCTTTTATAATAATGTACTGACAAAGTGTGCAGCCTGAGCATCACCAGTTTCTGTTCTAAGGCTCAGGCCAGCAAGTTGAAAGTTGTGCAAATACCAAGGGATGGAATCCCAGATTGACAGACAAGCCAGCCTCCCAGGGCCACTACAGCCTTCCCTGTCTTCAGTGTGGGCCTCTGCTGTTGTTTCTGTTGCTGCTCTCTCTCTGGGTGCATGTCCCTGACTTGCAGCTTTGTCTTTAAAAGGTTTCTTTTGCAGTCTGCCAGACAATTGCTCAGCACACCTCAACCATCCATGTTTGCTGGCCCTGAGTTCACCCTTGCGTGCACCAGAGTCAGGCATATCTCCCCTATTCCCCTATCCATGCACATGCTGTTTTCTTATCAGATTTCTTACAGAACACAAGTTCAAAGACGGAAAAAAAAAAAGAAGAAGAAGAATTTCAAAATCAGGGTATCAGAGCATTAAAATTACCACAGGCTCCTTCTGCAAGTGGGCTTCTTTATTACCACATAGATCTGTCTCTGTCTCTCTCTCTCTCACACACACACACCAGTCTTGACTGCATCTCTATGTCATTTAACTGATTCTTGTTTACTTGCCTCCCATTTTGTGTGAACACTTCCAAGAATGTAGTTGTTTACCCTCAGCTCTTACTCCCCAGCAGAAATCAGCCATCCTAATAATACATTTTAATAATTACTTATAATTTTTAATTTCTAACTTTGGTCTCTCTCTCAATATCTCCATGGCCTCTGTGGCTGATAGTATACTTCAACTCAGATGGCTCTCTCCAGAAACTTCCATGACTCTGTATGCTCTTAAAAAGTCATTATCTTCCCAGAAAAATTGGCTCCTTTTTCTGTCTCTCTAAATCCTATAAATAATGTTGCTATGCTCTAAGTGATCCAAGCTCCAAACTGAGTGTCAACTCTTACTTTCTCTTTATATACCATCACTTCCTTCTGTATCATTTCTTACTATGTTTGGCATTCATCGTCTCCCTTCTATATTATAATAGCTTTCCAAGTGATCTCCCTGCTCTGGGAGTCCTTTCTTCAACCCATTCCACATAGAAGCAACCGAACAAGCTGCCTAAAATGTTCTTTTGATGGTGTTACTTTTCTTACTACCACCTCAAACCTACATTTAAAGTCCATAATCCAAAATGAAATATTAGCCTCCTTATCACAGTGCTCACCATGATCTAGGTGGTTAAGCTATCATTTAAACTTCACAACAAAAACTATTATTCTTAGATAGAAAAACTTATTATTCTCATTATCTGTAATTCTGCATCACCTCTCCTCAGTTACCTATGCTTGCACACATACAACTATGCGGCAATATTTTCTATTTTACAATAACTTTATCTATTATGTCTGTTGCTCTGTCAACAAAGAAAACTTTGACTACTGACACCAACCACCAGCTCCTCCTTTCCTTTTTCTGGTATCTTGTCTTTCCAGCTAGATAAGAACTAAAATTAAGGACATTTGGTGGAGTTTAGTAGCAGTTTTCCTTAGAGATTCTCCTTGTTGCAAATGTTATAGAATGATCAGGTATAATTAAAATAAGAATGTAAAAATATGGTCTATAAGCTCAGTTGAAAGGAGGCTGGTAACGATCTGCAGTTGGGGATCAGGAAGAGACAGATAGCTCTAAAAAACCTAGGCACCCATAACAGAAATCCCCAGTTAAAGGGAAGAAGCCCAGGACTCTGTAGCACCAGTAAGGTAAAAGCCTGACACAGGCCAGAGCAACAGGGGAGGGGAGGGACTGGGGGGTGGGCAGGGCTAGATTGCTGGGTCATTGTGAAACTACCACTGTAACCCTTCCTCACACCAACGCTTCACACCTGTGCTCTGTCCACTATCTCCTGGAATAACTGTACACCTGGAAAAAGAGGATGATTGAAAAAAAATGTCTGGGCAGCTCCTGGCACCACTTTTTACAGAACTGCACACAGGAATAGGATTACAAATCCTAAATAGTTACAAAACAAAAGAAGAAACAAAACAGGACTCCATGTTAAATTTTAATTTCTGATAAACAGTGAATGCTTATTTTAGGGTATGTTCCAAATATTGTGTATGTATATATATCCATATCATACATAATATAGATATGTATTATGTATATATGTGTATGCAACATGTATTACAGTGTGTCTATGTGTATGTATAATATGTATATAATATTTTGTTTCTGCTGGGATTACTCTGAACAGTCAGATAAACAAAACCACAGGTCTGTTTATAACTGTGTTTTAAATGTAGCATGAGTTATATCTATAGTAAAAACAATTTACTGTTTATTTGACGTTCAGATTGAACTGGCCTCTGGTGTTTTAGTTGTCCTCATGGCCCAGAAGCAGGGGTGTTTCCCTGCTGGTGGAAGAGAGAGGATGACAGCTGGTTGTGGTGCAGGGGTTCATCTGCTGCAAGCCACCCAGCAGAGCCACCAGAGAGATGGGCAACAGAGCAGGGAGATCACAGAACTTCAGAAGAAGCTGTAATTACATGTGAGTAACATCTCTTGGTACCTACTCAGATCCTAAACATGGTGAGGGCAGAGGGATTACAAAAAACAGCCAAGGGCTTCTGATACCCTGCCTCCTTCCCCACCACTGATATTCCTCCTCTGGAAGTCAAAAATGAAACCACAGGGTTAATTTCTCCTTTGAGTAAAAGGTTACCTTCTTGTCAAAGGAAAACACCTAAATAAGAGCAAATAGTAGCGCTTTATTCACAACTTGCAAAAGAAAGGGAGTTAGCCACAATCACTTGCCTTTGGGAGAGTGAAAACCAGTGCAGAATTGGGAGGGCTTTATTTGAAAAAATAGATGGCTTCAGAGCTGCTCTGATGGGAAGCTTTCACATGGGGTAGCTGGAGGCAGACTAACTAGAAGCAGGACATTTATGTGATTACTTTGGGGAGACTGTACTATTTTCTCTGATTGGTCCTGAGTTGGAAACAGTGCCTAAAAATAGAAAGCTTGAAGTCATGGACCAAGTCCTTATTGTTCTAAGCCAATTGCTACAGGAATTGTGTGGCCTTCTAGACTGGTGGCAGCTGAGTTTATGGGTCAGAGTTCTTTTGGACAGGGGGTCTGATCATTGTCTCATTGTTGATTTATTCTCTTCAACGTGTATGTCTTATAAATAAAATTAGACAATTTGTTTCAAGTTCTTGGGCAGTGTCCAGCATAGCACAGCACTCCGTAAAGGATTACTATAATCAGTACTGATAATAGTAGCTACTATATTAGGTTTATATTCTCTCTTTTTTAAAGATTTTATTTATTTATTTGAGAAAAGAGACGCATGAGTGGGAGCGGGAGGGTCAGAGGAAGAGGGAGAAGCAGGCTTCTCACTGAACAGGGAGCCCCACAAGGGGCTTGATTCCAGGACCTTGATCCCAGAACCCTGGGTCAGGACCTGAAGGCAGATGTTTAACCCGCTGAGCCACCCAGGTGTGCCTGTTAGGTTTGTATTCTGAACATACTGAGAAAGAACACTATGAAACCTAGAAACAGCAAGTCTGGAATTTTTTTTTTTTCTCTCATCTTAATGAGAGAGTATGTCAAATGAGGCTTATATTGACTCATAGGAAATAGTCTTTTTTGTAAGTCAACAGTCTGTTCCCCCCCCCCCTCTGCCTGCCTCTCTGCCTACTTGTGATCTCTGTCTGTCAAATAAATAAATAAATGTTTAATAATGTTTAATAATAAATGTTTAAATATTTACAATTTTGATGGATCCACTACCAAATGTTAAACATTATTTAGCTGATTGTGTATATATATACATATATATACACATATATATGTATATAGATATAAACTTATATGATAACCCATACATTTATCTTAGAATCTTTATCACTAATATTCCTCCTTTTATATAGCCAAAGCTCATTATTAGATTCAATGAAACTGTCAAAGTTTTAAAAGCAAGATATGTATAATTACAGAGGGGGTAATAATTACATGGAATGATTATCACAGAACAATTGTTTTAAAATTGTTTTAAAATTAAATTGTTTTAAAATCAATAAATATAAGTAAAGGATATTTATATCACCTTAATGCTCCCAAAACTTAGAACATTTGTTAAGAGCAAAATGTTTGAAATCAATCACTTGACTGCAGTGGTATTTTGGAGAGAATATTTAGAAAGAAGTGTTGCGTGAAAGAATTAAGTATTTGGAACTTTAAGAGTGTGCATTCATATGCTTCCTAAGCTCAAGACTTGCTCACAGAACTCTCCCTTCCATATTTAGCCTGCTTGCTTTCTCTAATATCCTAATATGAAGTGAGCTCAGTGATAGCCTACTTAATGATTTGCATATAATCTCTCGTATTTGGTAATGTTGCTTTTAAATCTATTTTTATGCAAATGAAGAATATGGCAAAACCATTCTACAATGAGCCTAATGGCATTGTTCAGGTTGTATGTCTAATTGTTTTATTTTTTTTCCACTCCCCTTTCACATAATAGGTAAATTGGGTGAGGTGTAGAGCTGCACATTTAATTTTAAAAAGTTACGTCTGTGTTAGTTGAGAGATGATATGGAAGCATTAACAAGTCATGATTTCTATCACATTGTCCAGGTGAATGAAACATGAAAGCTTAGTTTATTGGCTCTGAAATGAAAGAAGCATTACAGGTTCCTCTTGCCAGACATCATCACATCATCATTCACTGTATTAATGATAAGAACTGCCTGAAGGGACCAATTCAGTCCATCGTCTTCTTTTTTTAAAGATTTTATTTATTTATTTGACAGACAGAGATCACAAGTAGGCAGAGAGGCAGGCAGAGAGAGAGGGGGGGGGAAAGCAGACTCCCCACTGAGCAGGGAGCCTGATGTGGGGCTCCATCCCAGGACCCTGAGACCATGACCTGAGCAGTAGGCAAAGGCTTTAACCCATTGAGCCACCCAGGAACCCCTCAATCCATCATCTTAACACACAGGTAACATATAGTGAACACTCAAACTGTTTTGTCACTCATCTTTGTAAGAAAACTTTTCCTTTCTACCAGCTTTAAACAGGTACATTAATAGTGACTAAACCTGAATTTAACTGGTGCTTTATTTTAAAACTACAAAAGAAAATATCATGAGATAATGCATCTCCATGTGTGCAAATACATCAGAATTTCTTTTCCATAATTAAGTTTTGTTATTCTAAAAATAAGGGCATGTTTTGCATCTGGTAAGGCCACTCTTAGTCTCTGTGTTTCCATATGTAAAGAGAATTATAAACTTCCCCACACCAATTCCTCAAAGATGTTTCTTTAAAGACTACTGGCTTAAGAGAATTATTTGGCATGAGTACAAATACTATTGAGCTTTTATTAAAGTGTCTTTTACACTACAGGATTTTTATGTTATTAGGAAAGAAGCCAACACATATAGACTAATAAATAACTTAATGTCTTACATTGGATATCTGCTGTGGTTGCACATAATCAGAATTATTGTCTGGCCAGCAGATGGGTGCTTAGCTAGTTGGATAAAACCTTTATCTGAACAGCCTTTGGAAAAAAAAAAATGCCTGAATATCAGAGAACATTTTTTTTCTTTCGTCATCTATTTCCCATGAAATAACTGAAATAACTTGGTATATACTTGCAAAGATTCAAATTCACTTAAGGCATACTAATTAAGGAGTAGTTATGATATCTTTTATCTCTTTCCATTTACTCTTCCTCAATTTTATAATTACAAAAATAACACTGAATGCAGTGGATGTAAAACTAACTGCAGAACTTCTCAGGATAATCTTCTAGGCATTTAGCAGCCTTTAGCCATATGGGTTTTACATGTGCAGATCCAAAATGGCTCTTATCCATATACATTTATGGAGAATTTTTTTTAAAAAGAAAATATATTTGGGTGATACTGAGGACAAGTGTTAGCAACTATGAAACTGAGTTTGCCATAGGCCAGATATCATCTGTGCGTAAACCATTTAGCATAGGCTGGCCTTTTCATGTGATCAGCTTGTATTAGTTCTTGTTTATCAGCAGCAGTTCTAAATACTAACAAAATTGAGTTTTTATTTGGGTTTGTGTCTTAAATTCCAACACCACTATAAAATCGTTTTAGGACAATCAAGGTCTATTGTTAGAATCATTTAGCTGACAGCACAGTGGCCCTGCCAGAGCTGCTGGGATCCTCCTTTAAGCAGTGGGACCTGTGAACCCATTCTGGGGATCTGAGTGCCCCGTGGCCTTTAGAAGAGGGCCTACATGCTGGAAGTTGCCATGTGCTCAGAGGGAGGTAAGTGTCTAGGAGTTCATTTCCCACAGATGCAAGTGGACAAGAAAGCAATGACTGATTGACCTTTGTACAATGAATTCTTACTAATTTAAGTAAAGTGAATAAAAAAGAAATCCTTGACTCAGAGATTTAAGTAAATTTGGTCATTTTGACTCTTTTTTCTTTCTTTCTTGAGAGAATGAGTTGTTACTTTTCATGACACTAATTTCTTAGAAACCATAAAACTTACTAGTTGATGCTCAGAGGTGAGTTTTAAATGGGGAGGAACATGAGGTACATAGAGAAATTTTATCACATTAGACAAATCTTTGTTTCTATCATTCTACTGTTGCACAGTAGTTGCTCATGTTCTCTGTGACTGAATGTAATAATCATAGAAAAATCTCTTGGGATAGATGATAATACAAAAGCTAACTTGAGTAGCTCAGTGACAAAGGGGAGGAGAATGGCAAAAAGATGGTCTACAAGACCTCAAATAATGGCAATGCAGATAATGAAAATAAAAATATTAAAATCATGTATTTTCAATTTTAAAGTTTTAATTTCAACTGCAGGTGACACATATTTGTAATGAAACTATGTCATCTGCTATTATGATGAGCCCTGACTCTTTTATACCGCATAATTACATTCAGGTTCGTATGAGGATCTAATAATTTATAATAAAACACAATGAAGCACAGACATAACTGTAGTACTAAGAATTTGGTAATCCTGTGCTATATGGTTATTCATTTGTGCATGAGAAGTAGAATATTTGACATTTCTTTCTAAGAATGTATTTCATTTTAAAAGAAAACAACACGTTCAAATAACTATGCATGAGGTCTTCAACGATTAAATGGTCTGTCATAATTCTTGACTCTAGTCAGTAAGATACAATAATTAATGAATAAGTTAGTTGCTCTAATGTTCCACAGTTTAGTGATATACAACTTACAGTGTCTCAGAATCTTTTAGAGTTATGCCTAGATGAGCAGGCGTCTGATATATTGCTTCTTTGGTAAGAGTATAATAGCCAAAGAACAATTACTAGCTTTGTGAGGATGGCATTTTATCAATGGAACTTCCATTAAGTTAGCCTTCCATCTTGTTAATGTCATGCTCTTTTTTCAGGACCTTGACATCATTATAATGTGTCACTATACAGGGAAAAATGTACTTTTTAAGTGCTGTAGATATAAATGCGTATTCCTGTCTCTGGTAAATTAGCATTCAAAGCTTTCTTGTGACAGTCATTTTAAGGACTACATGGGAATAATATAGATATAAAAAGTGTAACACCTCTACAAGAAAAAAATACAAGTTGCCCAACTGCTTGTTAACATTCACTCTTTATATATGGCATCACCCAAAAGGTCATTTATAAAGGGGTTTTCATGATATAGTCAGCATTCTGCTTCACTTGCCTTAATGGGAAAGCTTAAGTTGAATTAAGTTGAATATTCATAAAAGTGGCATTTTAATATCTCTTCCCTGTATACAGAATCATCTTACTGGTTAGAAATTAAATGCTTGAAAACAGTGAAATGCTCGGTCCTCTTAGGTGATTTGATTGCTATTGTATCTTGTGGGGAAAGAGCATATCAGGAAGTACGAATATAGTAAAATTAACTGTTACCTTGAATACATATGAAATATTATTGAAAGTGGTTATACTTGCATAATGCCCAAAGGAAACATTAAAAATTGAAAAATTCAGGCAAATAGCCAGAATTTTGATTGATTAGACTACAAGTAACTTATCTGATCGATTACTTTTTCCTCCCAGTAACTGACCAGTTGTTAGATGAACCTGAACAAATCTGTCACTTCTGTAGGTGGCATCTTATTGAACTAGGACAATATCAATGCCTTTTCAATAAATCTGAATACAAAACTCTTTACTAACTAACCTCATATACTGTAACTTTGATCCTAAGGTGACTACCTCTTGATGTATTCAAAACAATTAAAATATTCTTCTACCCATTTGGAGATAAAAATTACAGAAAAAATGTATTTGTCACTTAAAAACCAAAACTTGTCATCTTGTATTCAGCATATTCCTTTTAAGTTTTTTACTAGTGACTTCTTTAGTTGTCAATGAACATATTAGATCTTTCTACACTCATAGTTGTTCTCAGATTTTCTATTAACTCTCAATGTACCAGCCAAGAGTATAAATGAGATCAAATCTAGGCATTCCAAAGCAATGAAGGAAGAATTTTTTCACATGGAGGATATCTATCTAGACTCAGAGTCCCAGGTATTGTTCCTAAGTTTCCTCTCCCTTTGTGGTCTCTCTTAGATACTAACTACCGGTGGTCAGGCCTATTGGAGGAAAGGGGACCAGGAGGCTAATCTCTGGAATGCTGGACACACTAAACCAGTGGAGTAATGATCCTCTGATGTTTTAACTCAAGGGAAACACAGAGCCCTTCTCTTAATTGCCTGTTGTACAGCTAAGACCAAATTAGAAGATGCAAGCACAACTTTAGTACCAATTCGTATATTACTAAAGAGAAATACAAAGGTAAAGGGTGGACTTTTCAGATTTAATAATTCTAAGGACTCCAACTTGAATGCCCGCTCTTTACCACCCCTTCATTCTGTTCTTATGCAAAGTAGGAGATGCCATCTCAACTGTATCACCCAGAACCACTATCAAGCATACCTAGATTTTGAATTTCTGAATGCAAAGATTGAATTGAGTTGAATTGAACAGCAACAACAACAGTATTTCCCACCTATTTCTTCCAAAGGTTGGCTTTATCAGTATCCCTTTAATTAAAAACAAAAGAAGACTAATATTTGAATACAAAGGAAAAGATGTAACATCTTCACAAGAGATAGGCACATATACCTGTAGGGAAGTTTTGTTTTAAAGCTCTTCTAATCCTTTGAGTGCATTTTCTTCTTTTCTCCTTTCCTATTGTGACTGACTTCTCCAAAGAATAGTTTTTGTTGCTAATTCCTCTGCCTTATATGTCGGGACTGTTTGCAACCAGTTGTCTACTACTGCATACAGAGAAAAAAAATGTATTTTTTTTTCTCTGTATGCAGTACAGAAAAGTGACTGTCTAATCACCAAATCAAGTGACTCTTTCTCTCTCCAATACTTTATTGATCAATCTGTGACTACCCACACAGCTGACTACCTTCTTAAAACTGTGCCATGCCTGGAGTCCAATGAGCACGCATGGTTCTTTATGCACAGCCTGCTCTTCTCTTTCATTCTTCATTGACTCTCCCTGCTCCTCCACTACCCAAGCAGACTTGTTATAAGAGTCAAGGTCATACTGCTTCCATATCTACTTTTCTCTCTTAATACTGCTTCCATATCTACTTTTCTCTCTTCTTTTGCTGTCCCACAGTTACAACCTTCTAATCTTTTGAATACTTCTGAAATCTGAACCTTGATATCTCTTGACTAATCTTGTCTACAGCCTTTACTGTCCATTTTGATATATAACGGCACATCTTAAGAGACTCCTCAAACACGGCGTGGTTTCAAAAGCATTCACTTTATTCTTCAAAACAATTTTTTTCTAATTTCTTCTTTTATTTGGCTTATGATAATCCTATTTTTCTCAATTGTCTCATCTCCACATGCCTCAATAACATTTTATTTCCTCAACTCTTCACTTGACATATTTAATCATTTTGTCTCTGAATTGTATTTTGATACTGTGTTTTTCTATCAATTCCCTTATTCTCTATTCAAGTTGCTTTTCTTTTCGTATCTGGCCCTAACTTACTCTTTTATTATCCTTTTTTTTTTTTTTGGTTATCAAAAAATTTTTATTCATAGTAAGAAAATAAACTGCAGTGAAATTTGAAATTCTCTTCCAATTCAAATATGCCATTCCCTCTTTACCACAATTTTATGTGTGTCATTACAAAGCCATCATTTATGGATGCAATCGTATTTCCAAATTATCTCCAAAGTAGTTGAAACAACATACTCTCGAGCAATGCATGAAGTTGTGATTTCACCACATTCTCCTAAGCCTTGTGTTATCATTCCTTAATATTTGCCAATCTGTTCTCTTATTGTTGTTTTATTTTACATTTTATTATTTATGAATAAGATTGAACATCTATCCATATGCTTATAAATAATTTGTATTTCTTTTTCTGTAAAATGTCTGTAACATACTGCCTTTTATTTTTTCCTTCTTGTCTTACTGCTTCAAGCCTCTCTTGGTTTCTAGGATGATTACAAATTGTTTCTAGATTAGTTTTACTAATTCACATCTCTAGAATAACTCCCAACTAGAATATCTTAAATTATTGTTGATTTTCAACTGTGTATAATTTAAATCCCTTAGTCTAGTGTACTAGTCGAGGTTTTTAGGTACAAGTATTATGGACCAGAAATTTAAATGATTTTTGCAGAAATGCATTTTATTAGAAAGCTACTGAGAAACTCACAATCTATGGCAGGACTTGAGAACCATAACCACAGGTCATGAATTTCAGAAAAGAAAATACTTAAAATTATTTTAGTGAACTGTTTCATCAAAGATACCAGTAATATCTGACATTGCTCTGATATCACCAATACTAAAAAAAAGATACAGTCAATGAAGCTATGCTCATGGCCAGTATTGGAAAATAAGTGAAGTTGACCCCATTGCTACTATATCTAGGTGGCCATCTACTTTAAATTAAGAAACTGGGATGTGCACATCTGATTGCCCTACATCCTGTGCTAAACCCTAAGTGCAAGATAGATGTGAAAAGCAATTATCTGGCACTTTCTGCTTCTAAGTTGAATATATGCTTTGCTTCATAAATCAGTGGATTTCCTAAGCATAGGGAGGGGTTCAAAAGCTGAACATAATGAAGACTATCAGATGTCTACCAAAGTAGCTATTAATTTCCTCTCTGATTTTCCCTCAACTTTAAATTTTTTTTAAATTTTTTATTTTTAATAAGTACACTCCATGCCCAGTGTGGAGCCCAATGTGGGGCTTGAACTCATGACCCTGAAATCAAGACCTGCGCCAAGATCAAGGGTTAGTGCTTAGCCAACTGAGGCACTCATGTACCTCTCCCTCAGTTTTAAAAACCTATTTGTTTTATTCTCAACCTAGCCTGTGATCAGGTCATCTAGACATATCATTACTAACATATCCTCTGAATTTCTTACATTTTTCCTTTTTGCTTATTCTATTCTTCCCACTTGATGTTTACCCTTTTAAAAAATGGCTACTTCAAACTTCTTTTATTTTTTTTCAGCTCCCCTAATAATTGCTCTTCTTCTGAACTGTAATACAATTTGGTTTCTCTAAGCAATAAGACACATCGCATTCTGTCTTTTCTGGAAAGTGTTCAGTATATGCCATCTTATTCATTCCTATATAAGCACCAATCTTTATAGAGACAATGTCTTTTCATTTTTCAATGCATTAAACTATTCCGTAGAATTAAATATCAACTTTAAAAATTCACCCAAGTAAATTTCTTTTTTTAAAAATTTTATTTATTATTTATTTATTTGTCAGAGAGAGAGAGAGAGCACAAGCAAGCAGAGGCAGAGAGAGAAGCAGGCTCCCCGCCAAGCAAGTAGCCCGATGTGGGACTCGATCCCAGGACTCCGGGATCATGGCCCCAGCCAAAGGCAGATGCTTAACTGACTGAGCCACCCAGGCGTCCCCCAAGTAAATTTCTAATTGTCTATTATTAATCCATCCATTCAGCAAACCTGTTTTGGATACCTATTGTCGATGCCAACATTTTCCTCAGAGCTACAGATATAATGATGAATCACACTTGCTCAATGTTTTATGGATTTTAAAAAGCAAAAACCAGACTATAACAACAAAGTAAACAAAATACAAGTACACAAAACTTCAACAAAACTATTTTAATGTTTGAAATATGTTATGAAATCAAAATCAATTCGTATGTAAAGAGCAATTTAGAGGAACACAACAAGGGAAGTAGTTGAATCAGTTAGAAGGCTTAATCAGCATGTAAATCAAAGTTGATAACTGCATGGGTAAAGATCTTAGCAGTGGAGTTGGAAAGAATTAAAAAGGATTTGAAATAGATGCTGAGAAAGAATTCACAGGACCTGATAGTGATTTTAATGCTGTATATGAAAAAAAAAAAAAAAAGAAAAACAAGGACTAAAGCCTTCTATATTTTGCAGGAACTATTTTTTCCAGCAACACTTCCATCATCCTGACCTTCCATAGTGTCTATCTGACTAAGCTTTCTCCATGTTGCACAATCTTTTGTCTCCCTATATATTGTATATTACAAGAGATCATGGTACTGGGAACACTACAAATCCATAATTTTCAATTTCACTTGATCCTCTAACAGTAGAGATATATCCGGAAAAGGAAACCATGATTTGGGCAGGGAGAGTGATATATAAGGAATTATTAACTATGACCAGGGAGTAAATATAAAGAGTAAGGAGCACTCTAGAGTCTCTCCTAAGACTGAAGCAGCAGAATCAAGGTAAGAATATATTTGGGAATCCCCACCACAGGCTGGATATTTAGACCTCACTGGAGAAGGTGTGGATGAAGCATGCTGGATAGTAGAGAACTGTGCTAAATTGCCCCAGGCCTGCATGTGTCCACAGTCACTACGCACGAAGGAAATATATTTTATGGTATGGAGACTAAAGGTGGACGCATCTCTCCAGGGTACAAGTAGGCCAAGAATGGGACAGTTGTGAGGGATACAGTTGTGCAGGAAACAGCAGCTGGGGCAGGTAAGCAGGAGCCAACTTTCCACAGTGCAGATGGGATAAGACTGGCAGACTAATGTGCAGAGGGATTCTCCACCCTGGCAGCCCTTACACTGGCTGGATGGCTCAAGTTTGGGCTGGTTCATTGTTTGCATGAGTGGCCCACTGTGAGTTGGTCACCAGGCAACTCACTGGAGCTGAGGACTCAAGCTTCCTGACACACTGCACACTCTGGCACAGCCGGGAGTCAACAGCACTGGAGGTTCCTCTCCCATGCTAACATAACCATGCAAGAGAGCAGATAGAAGAAAAAGAAAGAAAATCATAATCAGAAAGAAAAACTCTTTCTTCTTGCAGTGTCTCTTGAGTGACCCCCACAATCAACTTTTTAAAGTTGTACTTACAGCAAAAAATAAATGCGTAGGAGCACAAACTCCGTTATCACTGTGTGGGTAATGCGGGTGGATTAGGCGCTGAAAAGAAGGACATCGATAACTACAAGAGTCTACTTCTTTGATTACTTGATTTCCATATACATCTGCTATATACATTTGAACTTCTGCATGACAATAAAATAATCCTGTATTACCACTTGACAAGAGAGAGTTGTCCTTCTTATGGATGAAATTTTTGCTATTTCCCCAAATACTACACTCCCTAGTCATTGGCACCATCACATTTCATCACAGAATCTCTAAAAAATTTCCATTACCTGGGGAGTAGACATAAAAGTTATTCTCCTACAACTTGTACGTAAAATAAAACAAAAGGGGAAGAAGGAAAGAGAAAAAGAACATGGTTACTATATACCATTAAACAGACATGCATTATAAGCAACGAAAAAATTGTACCAACTGTAGTCCCCTTTCTGTAATTGATCACAAGGCTGTAATAATTCTGGTTTCCTTCTTCTAGCCCCAATTTCCCTTTGGCTCCCAGCCAAAACTTCAGCTGGCAGTGCAGAATGCAGGAAAAGCCCCCACCCTCAGAAAATCTGTTGGGTTTCAGATGCAGTTTTCTTTGACCCCGTTGTATAATAGCAACCCAGTTTCCTCTTGATAATTGAAAACAGTTACTCCAACTGGGGAGTATTTTCCTGTGGGTGTGTCCAATGGTTGAGTGGTAAAAGGTGCTCAGAATGGCCAGGGCAGTCCATTCTTCCAGTTGAATGTGTCTATTACACTCAATCTTCCTGGAAGTGGTACACGCAGCCACTACCATTTTGGCTACAGATGCAGCAGATCCCATGGCATCTGAGTGTCTGTGTAGAAAAACATCTTGTGTTGAGTCTGTGATAAGTCACCACAAAAGACTCACAGTAAAGACCTTTAGGATTCTAGAGCAAGTCCACTCCATGTGTAGCAGAGACTGTTATTCGAAAAAAAAGCTCTTGGTAAGTTATTGGATCTTAGTAGGGACCAAGCAGATGACAATGGGAATCAATAGGGACTCTAGTAAAACTGCCCATCATGGGCTGCCCTGTGTAAACTCACCAAATTGGAAAGTCTGGTGGATCCACCAGGAATACGTTATAAAATGGAAGTGATACATCTGAGATCAGCTTTGTAGGCGCAAACAGACAGTGCAGAAATTTTCCAAACCTCAATGACACCCCCCTCTCTCCAGTGCATTAATGCCACCCCCTAACTCATATCTATGCTTTCAAAGTAAAGCAGAGTAGAACAAGTCATTGACGTACAAGGTTTGGAAATGAAGAAACTGAAAAAACATAGGATGGCTGGAATGAAAAGTGTGAGCAAGTAGTTAACAAGACATGAGGCTGGAAAGAGAAATGCCAGTCATGAGGGGCCTTGTAAGTGGTGTTAAAATATTTTAAACTTAATCCTAAAGAACACTATTAGAGAATTTTAGTCAGATTCATTGGTGAACAATACCACATTTTATGACTCATTATGGTTTTAGTAGAATCAATGGTGAGAGTGTGAGAAGCAAGAGAGAGAAAAGATACCTTCTGAGAGGTTATTGCACAGATTAAGCATGTGCTGAGGATAGTCTTCATAACATCTCATCATGCTTTTGTTTTTTAAGATTTATTTATTTATTTGACAGAGAAGGAGAAAGAGAGAGTGAGAGAGGGAATGCAAGCTGGGGGAGTGGGAGAGGGAGAAGCAGGCTTCCAGCCCAGCAGGGAGTCCGATGTGGGGTTCTATCCCAGGACCCTGGGGTCATGACCTGAGCCAAAGGCAGACGCTTAACAACTGAACCAACCAGGCACCCCTCATCATGCTTTTGCTGAAAGTCTTCTACCAAAACATCTATGTATGCATTATAAATATTATAATACACCTACACTTATAAAAGTAAGCACTTCAGAGAAACAGGTTTCTTAGCTCATGAACTTATCATCCACATGTAAATAACTAAGAGGTCACAGAACTGGGATTTAAACCCTGTATGACTTCAAGCCAGATTTCTTTCAAAAACATCCATGAGGAAAGTAGATAGGTACATTAATAAATTAAAATGCAACATAGATGAGAACTCCTAACAATGGCTGAACAAAATGTCGTGGAATCATCGGAGATAGCAACTTAATCCACAGACAGAGATTACAGTTTCATAAAATCTTGAAAAATAGAATTTTGTTAAAACTAATTTGGACATTTTTCACTACCACATATTGCTATTTACATGGAACCCAGGATTTGGAAGACTGCCAATTATTAAAAAAAAACCTGTTGTTTTGTCTGTGCTGTGCTGCTTAAGTGAAAAATAATACATATGTATACCTACTTTCCTCCTAAGGATAAGATTTTGCTGCATACTCTTCATTCCTCAATTTGTTAAAGAATATTTGCTCATTATGTGAAAAATTGGCTTTTAAAAATAGGTGAATTTTATTACTGTCTTTCGTCTATATTTTTGTCTTGACTTTTGTTATTTAAAAAGCAGTGCAAATTCATTTAATAAAATTACAGACTATACAGAATTATAGTCTGTAAATAGTCAAAGAATTTCTAACAGTTTTGTGTGTATCTCTTCAAACAATTTCTTTGCCAAATATGCAAGATTCCATCATAATCACTATATTTGTAAATTGTTTAAATCTTGTAAGATAAAGATAATTACATATTTCACACACTACTGGAGGGAATAAATAATATTAAAGCTACTTTGGAGAATTGGTAGAAGTTATCTAGTTAAGCAAATGCATACTCTATAACTCTATGGTTGCTCAACTCTTAGCATATATCCTGTGGAAATTCTTATAAGTATTTATCAGGCAACATCAATCTACCTATCTAGTTTATTCCATAAGCATAGTTTAATTAGAAAATAAAATCAAAATACTGTCTACAAAAATTAAAAGACAAGCTACAGAGTGGGAGAAAATATTTGTAAATCCTATTTATTACAATGACTTCCATCCTGAATATACAAAGAATTCTCAAAGTGATATTAGGAAAATAAAGTATCAGTTAAAAATAGGCAAAAATAATTGAGCAGAGACTTCACCGAAGAATATATATGTATGGTGAATAAGATAGTGAGAATATGGTCAGTATCATTAGTCATTAGAGAAATACAGATTAAATCTATGATAAGAAATCCCTATACAGGGGCACCTGGGTAGCTCAGTCAGTTGGGCACCTGCTTTTGGCTCAGTTCATGATCTCGGTTCTGGAATCTAGTCCCATGGGGCTCCCTGCACAGTGGGGAGTCTGGTTCTCCTTCTGTCCCTCCCCTCTCCCATGTTCTCTCTCTCTCTCACTCACTTTCTCAAAGAAATAAATAAAATCTTTTTAAGGAAATCACTATATAACCATAAGAAGATTGAAGTTAAAGTTATAATGACACTGACACTACAGAGTGCTGATGAGGATGTAGAACACCTGGAATTCTCATGTGTTGGTGAAAGGCAAAATTTGAGAAGTTTGGCAGTTTCTTCTGTAGTCAAGCAAATACCTGCTTTATGACTCTGTAAACTTACTCCAGGTATCACCCCAGAGAAAGTAGCTTTTCTTTTTTAACACAAAATCTTGTACATCAATGTTTATAGCAGCTCTTTTTAAAAAAAAAGATTTTATTTATTTATTTATTTGAGAGACAGTGAGGGAGAGCATGAGGGGAGAAGTTCAGAGGGAGAAGCAGACTCCCCATGGAGCTAGGACCCTGATGCCGGACTTGATTCCACGACTTCAGGACTATGACCTGAGCCAAAGGCAGTTGCTTAACCAACTGAGCCACCCAGGTGCCCCCAATATAGCAACACTTTTTATAATCCCTAAAAACTGACAACAAACCAACTGTTTTTTAACAGATAAATGGATAAACAAAATGTAATACATCATCAAATAAAATAGTACTTGGTAATAAAAAGAAACAATGTTTGCCAGGTTTGGGAAGAGGGTGTGATTACAAAGGTAAAGCATGAAGATTTTGGGAGGTAATGAAATTTTTCTATATCCTGATTTTTGAAGTGGGTAACTCAATGAATAATTGTATTAAAATTCATAAAACTTTATACCACCTGTCAGTTTTACTGTATAATAATAAGAAAATTTTAGACATAAAATATTTTCACAGACTAATTTCCTGAACCCTACTCATTTCTTCTCCTACTTGACTTCTCAACAAAAATGCTGTTATTGACAAATCCATTTTCATACCTTCTTTTCCCTTGGATTACAATAGCACATTGTAGGGGTTTTCCTCTCATCTCTTCTTGAAAGATAGTTGGTAGATTCATGCTCCACTTCTCCAACATGAAATGCCAGAGTTTTTCAGAGTTCAGCATTATGTTTATTTTACTGTCATATTCTTCTGTGCCCTTGCATACTATCAAAAATAACAGTGGTATTCAATTTTGTTTTTGGAGTGCAGACTTGATCCTTCATACTCTACAGACCCATTCAACAACTGGGTTGTTTCACAGGCACCATCTTTCATCATATGGTCATACTGAAATTATTAAAATTCCCCTACCCCTTCTTCAAAAGTCCTGTTCTTTTGGTCTATGATTTCCTAGTTCAGTGAATCGCCCCTCCCATTCTGTTGTATAATCCACAACTGAGTATTAGGCATTGAAAACTTTTTACTTTACCACCCATATATAGGGAACCAGTAAGTGTTATTGAGTATTTTTCCTAAATGGCTCCTGAAATCCCTCACTTATCTCTAGCAACACCATCATCTTTCACCTAGACAACTTCAGTGCACTGCTGCTCCTCCTCCTGCTTCTTCTTTTCCTTCTCCTCCTACTTCTTCTTAGGGAGCCATTGCAACTATTTTATTTTATTATGTTACATTATTTTATTTTATTGCTGAGTATTATTTATACTATAGTTTCTTTATCCACTTACCTGTTGGTGGACACTTAGGTTATTTCCAGTTTGGAGCTATTACAGATAAAGTTGTTTATGAACATTCATTCTTTGTATAGACATATGATTTCATTTATTCTAGGTAAATAGCAATAATGAAATGGCTGTTTCATTTGACAGATTTACATTTTTAAGAAACTAAATAGCTGTTTTTCAGGATATTTTTATGATTTTACATTCCCATGAGCAGTGTTTTTGAGTTCCAGATCTTCTATAACTTGGTCAACACTTTGTGTTCAGTCAGATTTCTATTTTTACCATTCCAAAGGTGTGACTTCTCATTGTGTTACCCCTCCCCCATTTTTTTTTCCTTACTGGGATAGGTTTTTATATTTTGGTAAAAATTATCATTGGGATTTTTATGGTGATCTCATTCTGTAAATCACTTTTGGTATTAGTGACATCTTAACAATACTAAGTCTTCCAGTATATGAACACAGAGTTATTGAGTGTTTTCTGTCATGAAGGGGTATTGAAGATTTTCAAATCCTTTTGTGCATTAAGTATGATCATGACAGGTTTTTTTTTTTTTCCCTCATTCTATTAATGTGTTATGTGACATTAACCTATTTTGGTGCATTGAACCATCCTTGCATTCCAAGAATAAACCCACTTGGTCATGTTAGATAATCATTTTAATATGCTGTAGTGTTTGGTTTCCTAGTATTCTTGTATCTTTTTTCATCTTTTACCTTTCCTTGAATACGTATGGTCACTTTCTAATTTTTCCAATATATATACTCATATTTCATGTCTGGTTCCCAGAAGAAAAAGAGAGAGAGAAGGAGAGAAAAAGGGAGAGAGAGAGAGAAAGTGAAGTGTGGATGAAGGGTACTACCCCTTTAAATCTCCTGGAAATCACATTAGTGGAAGGCTTATAATAAATAATGGGGGGAGGCACAAAAGGATTGGCTGCCCACCTCTTGGTGGGCACCACTGTGATCAGAAGCAGCTATCAACACTGAGAACAAAGGCTCCCAATATTTGTAGGGCAGGATCCTTTTTACCTATGTTGACTTCCACAAGTTGTGCATAGGTTCATCCAAGAACAGGTGCATAGGTGCCTGCCACAGCATTGGAATTGGGGATGGGTGGCTGGTGCTGTGCTAAGAGCTGAAAATGACCAAATTTAACCACAATGTACTGTTCAAGTTTTGCCCTGTAATGCTTCCTCTTTAAAATCCTTTACTGGCTAACAAATTTGTATCAGATTAATGATAAAATTCCTTAAATTCTTCCTTTAAGAAGTGCCCATCTTGTTAGCTTCATCTCATACTGCTTTTCTGATTTCTTTTGCTTTTCCAGCCAAATCACCTTCTTTTTGTACCCAAAGATATCAGTGCTATTTCCCACGTGACTTCACATATGTTTCAACCCTTTTCCTAAAAGTCTCTTCTCCAGGCCCTTTTACTTAATTAAAATATACTCATTCTTTTTTTTTTTAACATTTAGAATTTTTATTGTGGCAAATAAACATAACATAAAATTTACCATTTTAAAAAATGTTCAAATGTACATATCAGCCTTAATAAGCCTATTCATTATTGTACGATCCTCACCGCCATCCATCTCCAGAACCTTTCTTCTTCCCCAATTGAAATTTTGTACTCCCTAAACAATAACTCCCCATTACTTCCTCAGTTGCTAGAACCACTGTTCTACTTTCTTTCTCTATAAAGTTGACTATTCTAGGTATTAATATAATGGAATCATACAATATTTGTCTTTTTGTGCCTGGCTTATTTAAATATATCTACTAATTCTAAAGCTTAACCAAAATGTCCATTTTTTTTTTTTTTCAGGGAATTTTTCCTGACACATCACTCTCTCATGAGACATGAAACATGGACAAATGCTAGCAGGCTGCCTCTTATTCTCTTTATATGGTTTATTTTGCTTTCCATGACACATTCATGTGATTAATTATTACATTTTCCCCTTTTGGATTGTAAATTTCAGAAGAACAAAAGCCACAACGGTATTTGTTGTTGTTGTTTTGTTTTTGTTTTTGCAATAATTTCAGAGTCTAGAATAGTACAAGGCACATAATAGTCATTGAGCCAACTTACTCAAATATCCCATTTTTTCCAATCATGAGACAACTACTGTGTGGAAGGACTGATTTCCCCATTTCTATTTCAGTCTGAAGTTAGTTGTGTAAGAGACTCCTATCTTCATCCCTCCTAACTTCCTCATTTGGAGAAAGTCACTGCAGCATTTTTTTTTTTTTTCACTGAAACATCTTAACACTGCTCCCTTTCTTCTAATCTGTGACTTGGCAGGTCTTCTTTGTTATGTGTTGGGGTCTGCCCCATTTAGGGGGTTTTCACTACTGACTCAGTAATTGCATGCCTTAGGTCCAAGTCCAACATCTCTGAGTCTGGCATACTGTTTGGGTGGTTGAGCTGGAATGGACTTCTCCTTCATGTGTGGAACTCTCGATGTGATTGGCCCTTCTCTAATTCACTTCTCATTTGTATTTTTTTTTTCTTGTAAAGAGTTCTCCAGGTTTTTGGCATGTATGTGGAGGATACCACCACTCATTTTAAGTATCAGTGTATGTTCGTTCCTGTTTTCATATTTCTAGGATAAGGGAGTTAAAGCATCACCTCTTCTTGCCATCAGGAACCAGGAGTTCAGTCTTACGCATGTGTGTTTACAAAGAGTGTGTGTGTATATAGGGGATGGGGTATTATTGTGTCACCTCTCAGTTTCCACTTGTTAGAAGTTAAATGCCAAGGAACTAGAGTATGAATATATTATTCTCAGCTTAGTAGTTCTTAAATATTTTTGCTCTTGTACTTACTTGAGTATCTCGTAAGTTGCAAGAGCTTCTCGTGGTAGTGAAGGACAAAGTAGGAAGGAGTGTCTTTTCCATTCTACAGCCCTTCAGGATTGAAACCTGAGTGTGTCGGGTGCTTTTAAAAAGCTCTAATACCAGGAACATGGCCCTTCTTCCTTCAAATTTTTTTTTTTTTTAATTCAGAGACATCCTTCTTGTCATTCCAACAGTCCAAATGCATAGTGATATCTTATTAATCTTCAGTAAACATGTTACTCTCTTGCTTGGATACTATGTCTCTGAATCAGTGACTCCCCATTGACTAGAAAATAATTCCTAGAGTCTTGATATGTTGGTATATAACCTCTCCTCTCTTGCCAAAAGCTAACATTCATTAGCCACAAAATACTACAATTGATTTGGGCTCTGATTCAGATTTCCTCTTACCACCCCCTCTCTGAGCTGACCATTGCTGCCTATTGATAATTATTATGTGCTCTTAGAACCAATGTTCTAAATTTTCTCAAGATCCAAGTATAAAGTAATGTTTTTATCTTCTGAATGCCTACTGTGTTCACCATATTTTTGTAATTAATCACTTATTTTTGGTTGTTTCCTCTCCTAATGGTGCCTTCACTCTCATCTTAATCTGTGACTGATATTTAAGTTTTGTGCTTATGTCTTGAGTTTCCAAATGAATGGATCTTCAGAATTTTAAGAACAGGAATTGCTTCTGTTTCTTTGTATCCTCAAATATATCCACTACAGTGCCTTTTCTATTATGTGTGCTCATAAATATTTTTATTCAATTTGATTTTTGCTGAAATTGTTCCAAGCTATGCAACTGTGTTCTGCACAATAATTGCTGCTTTTTCAAAATGAGCCATGTCATCTTTTGAGCACAGTATGAAAAGCAATAACTGAATTGAGGCATTAGGCAATTATGGCAGAAAGATAAGACACGTAATAGCTGGGTGGAGGGCAGGATGAGTGAATATAGAGCAAAAAAAAAAGACAGAAAACCAAAATAGACCTTTTATTTTATCGTCATTTCTTGTCAGTCAAAGTAAAGACTGCTCTGGCTTGAAGAAGCCATAAATGATGTTAGAAAGGAGTCAAATTTTCTGATGTTATGGGAATAAGTAAAAGAAAAGAATATGGAGTCATGGCTTTTGTTCTTAAGGTTTGATTCTGAATTTTCATCATTAATGATATCATGGGTTTCTTGGACCAATTTCTAAATTGAAGCTAGTAGTAAAGATGTCATCAATCTGTCTGTTACTAGAAAATTCAACACAAATGAGAAATAAGACAGATATCCTCTCAAAAGTTAAAATGAATGATAAAACTCAGAACTTTGTAGAATAAGACTCAAGGGAAAAAACTGACTTTTCTATTAACATGTTCTCTCTATTTTTTGACATATAATCCATTTCTACATCTCTTATGTCTTTGTCCTATAGCTTATGAAAGAAACATTATGCAATTTCATTCAAAAATTATATGAGTTTTCATTCTCAAAGAAACAAAATGCTATATTTTAAAGTCAATCCTTCCAATGGCCTACTGCTTTAAAAAACAAAAACAAACAAACAACAATGGGACCAATACCAGGGGTAGCCAGCACACAGTATATAGAGTATAATGTATATAGTTAAAAACAACATGTTTCAGTATGACAAATTTAAAATATTCCAATCTATTCCTTGACATTTTCAGTCAAAATGTTCTTTTTCAGTTACAATAATTTAATCTTTTTAAACTTTTTTTTTCCTTTCCTCTGATTCATTCTAACTGAATGAATTAAGATTAGTTTCAATTGTAGGACAGAATATTAAATGGATATGTTAGCCAGCAGCTGACTAAAAATAGTAGATTTCGGGCGCCTGGGTGGCTCAGTGGGTTAGGCCTCTGCCTTCGGCTCAGGTCATGATCCCAGGGTCCTGGGATCGAGTCTTACATCGGGCTTTCTGCTTGGCGGGGAGCTGCTTCTCCCTCTCTCTGGCTGCATCTCTGCCTACTTGTGATCTCTGTCTGTCAAATAAATAAATAAAATCTTTAAAAAAATAGTACATTTCTTCAATCAAAGTAAAACAGAATAGCTGAAAAATTTAAAGTTGTGATCATTCTGAATCATGAAGATCATACTATTTTAATGATGAGCATCACAAAAAGCCCTCCTATCTGAAGGCAAAGGGAAGCCAAAAGACCTTATGTTTTCCTCCTATGATGTTTTGTATTACTTCTCTTTTGTGTACTTTTCTCAGTTTTCTATGAACAACCCCTTCAACACACACACACACACACACACACACACACACACACACACTCCCACCACCTGATTCTTACCATTTACTTTCTCAGTTTGAAAAAGATATCTGAAGCAAACCCCTTTCTTTAGGGTCTATGGGTGGCTATGAGGTACGACAAAGAACATGTGTTAATCCACGTGCACTACTCCCTTCAGCCTCAGAGCCAATGGCATGTTTCTAATTTTCTGAAAAGGAACAGCGTGTCCAGTGTGCATTGATTCTTCATAGCCACATTTCTGCAGCAGACCCTTGACCACTGTCCTGCTTCTCTGCGAACAGCAAACACCTGGGTAAGATGGACTGTGCCTACATACGGCCTGAAGACAGCCACTGGAAATAAATGCAGAGAAGGCAGCAGAGAGATGCTAAGGGGCCCATTAACCCCATCAGCGCTGAGAACCATTATTTTGCCCTAGGGTTTCCCAGGATATCATTATAGAGTAAGTATGACCCATAAAGTCTTATTGATCATCACATTGCTTTCTTGCGAGCACTGATTATCTCTGATGAAAGTGCAGTCAGCAGTCAAACTCCCCAGAGGCACTGGGTGGTATTTTTTAATTTAAAACTTCAAGGACACTGAACTGAAATTTTTATTTTCCTAGTTTCTATTTGTTCAGTTATCACTACCTATGTCACATAAATTGAACATGACCAATCTTAATAAGTCACAAGGTTTTTATTTTCTTGACCCTTTTCCTTGTCTCTCTTACCTCCTATGGCTTTTTTCTTTTAAAAGTCTACATTATACAGAAATGACAACAACATTCCCTACAACCTTTCCCGCCCCTCTAATGCAGAATGATAAAACTGCAGATGAAAATATAAACAATATAGGATTGTGATCTTTCCATTATTCTGGAAATGAAATGTTAATTTGAGCATTTCTGAAATCTGAAAACACTCAATATTAATCCAGGTATGAGACACATAGTATCAAACTAGGAAAAAGAAATATTCTCTCTGCTTCAAATAAATTTTAGATATTATTAAACTATAAAATCTCCAAACTCTTGAATGATGACTGGTGAAAAAATTATTTTGTAGTCAAAAATCATTTGAATTTATTATAGTCTGTATAGACGTTTATATATTCTTAAAGAAAGAAGATGTATTTAAGGACCTGATCTTGAGAGCCATAACTACAAATCAAGTCCCAGACAAAATAATCATCTTCAGCTAATGTTAGACAACCACTGTCCTTCTTTTAAACTAACCTTTCTCTAGGTAAAACTTGTCAGGAGACTTGAGCTTGCACTTGACTCTCCATCCTCTTCCTATTGATTATATCTGGGATATTCTTTATTTTCCATTCTTTCTTGTTATCTGTATATCGCTGATCATTTTTAAAAATTTGTGTATGGAAACACAAAGAGGACACTCAAATCAATGGATACTTTTTGGAGTGTCCCATTGGCAAAATTTGGGGATGCAAATGATAACTATACATGGTCTTTTGCCTTGAGAAACTCAGTCTGATGGAAGAGTTGGAAAAAAAAAAAAAAAGCTTTTTCAATACATTGTGCTTTATGAATTAGTAGAGACATGCACAGGATTCTGTGAAAGCTCAGAAGAAAGGCCTCTAACTCAGCCTGAAGGAGGTAAAACAAAAAGCTTCTTCTGGGGTCTGTTTTGAATAACAATGCAGAATTAAGCATGGGAAAGACAGAATGGTGTTTGTTGTAGCATTAGAAAATGACTTAAGCAACAATGATCAGAGAGGCAAGAAAGCACTACAGCTTTTAGGAAACCACAAGTAGCTACAGCAATTCTTAGAGAGCAGTCCCTGGAACTACACCATCAGCATCCTGAGAAACTGCTAGAAATGTAAATTCTTTGGCTGCCTCTGACTCCCACTGACTGGGCCCTACCCATCTGTGTTTGAACGAGCCTTTGGGGACTGTGACATGAACTAAAGTTGAAGAACAACTGAGATAGAAATCAAGCAATATTCAAAATGTGGCTTGATTCTGTTTGCCTTCAGGGGCCATCAATGTGACATTATGTGACATCAATGGGTGTCACGTAACTAGATTTGAGGTTTCAGGAGACAAATGTGGCAATGCAAAAAATGTTATTATTTGCAGATTATGTTTAGTGTGACCTTATAATAAAGGTATATTCCTTTGCCATTCACCTGGCTCAAATGAATATCCAGCTTGAGCCCCAAGACAGAAAGCTATTGCTTAAATATAACACAATATTTCTGGCACTGCTTAGCATGTTATGAGAAAAATTCAAAGAGTGAATGAGCATAAAAGAAAACTCTTTCCAAAATATTTATGTATTAACAATATAATTTAAAGAATTTATCTGCCATTAAAAATATGTAGACTTTACCTGAACTAGTGAGGTAGAACATGAGGTACTGTTTTATAAAGTTACTGTTATATAAAGTTAATATAATATATTGTCACCAAGGTGATTTTGAAGAATATAATTCCTGAAATGATTTTCTACATGGCATAGTGTTGTTTTGCAACAGTTTATAATATTCAAATGTGGTCAGTATTAATTTCTGGGAGTTCACAGAGAAAAACAGTAACTCATAGTATAAGGCAATAATGGCAGAAAAAAAAAACACTTTGTGATACATCCAAATTAAAGAAGTAATTTTTGTCATTTTCTTTACAAATAAAATGAAGCATATTTAGTATGAAAACATTATTTATTAAGTCAATTTTAATCCGTTGTTAGCATTCAATGAAAATTTCTTAATTTTCCTTCCCAGTTTATTTTTAAGAATTCCCTTCACAGTTTATTTTTAAGAATATTCTTCCTGTTTATCCTAAATATAAATACATCTTTGGCTTATATAAATAAGATTTTGGTTTCTGTTAATCTGTGTTTCAATGCCAGTAATTACTTAGTCAGCTCTTTCTGTCACCTGAATCTTTGCTGCTGTGTTAGAAATCAGCCACACTGGAAAACACAAATGAGTAAAAACTGGAATCAAGTTAGCTCTGCCAGTTTTTGCATAATTTCATTTGCTTTTCCAAAAGTCACTTTCAGATACTTGTTTGTTACAAGTAACAAAATGATGTCGCCTGTTCTGAACCTACTCTTAGTCTTTAGTCTCACTTGTGGAGGTACCTGTTGTGCCATTCTTAATTCAGCTTCAACCACTCAACAGCAAATTATTTATAAATTGACTTAGTACAACTGAATTTTCTGTTTTAGTCTTTGGTTATTTAACATATACAATAAGCCAAATAATATTTATTAGACATTCCTATAGTTAAAGTATCAGTGAGTTTTCACAAAAGTTGTAACTATGTAGCCAGTATTTCCCTGAAAAACAATTATTCATACTTATTTTTGCAATTATTCAACTTTCTTCACTATGATTCACAATAAGAAGTTATATTAAAGACCTGTCCATAGAATGGAGTCACAGCAATAGAAAATTATAGTGCAATATTGTCTTATGCTTTTTTTAACTTTATTTAAGCTTTATTTAAACATATAATGTAACCCCACCACCCTCACCCAACCCCTCTTCCCCCCACCCCCCTCAGTTTGTTTTATGACATTAAGAGTCTCTTTTGGTTTGTCTCCCTCCCGATCCCATCTTCTTTCATTTTTACTTTTCCTACCACCTTAACTCCCACCCCCGTTGCATCTCCACTTCCTCATATCAGGGAGATCATGTGGTAGTTGTCTTTCTCCAGTTGACTTATTTCGCTAAGCATAATACGCTCTAGTTCCATCCATGTCGTCGCAAATGGTAAGATTTCATTTCTTTTGATGGCTGCATAGTATTCCATCGTATATATATACCACATCTTCTTTATCCATTCATCTGTT
The DNA here is from genome assembly GCA_003697995.1 of Taxidea taxus jeffersonii. Classification (NCBI taxonomy): domain Eukaryota; kingdom Metazoa; phylum Chordata; class Mammalia; order Carnivora; family Mustelidae; genus Taxidea; species Taxidea taxus. The sequence continues at coordinate 10,338 of RCUC01157290.1, read as the reverse complement.
GATGGAGATCTAGGTTCTTTCCATAACTTGGCTATTGTGGACATTGCTGCTATAAACATTCGGGTACACGTGCCCCTTTGGATCACTACGTTTGTATCTTTAGGATAAATACCCAGTAGTGCAATTGCTGGGTCATGAGGCAGAGGACATGAACAGACATTTCTGCAAAGAAGACATCCAGATGGCCAACAGACACATGAAAAAGTGCTCCACATCACTGGGCATCAGGGAAATACAAATCAAAACCACAATGAGATATCACCTCACACCAGTCAGAATGGCTAAAATGAACAAGTCAGGAAATGACAGATGCTGGCGAGGATGTGGAGAAAGGGGAACCCTCCTACACTGTTGGTGGGAATTCAAGCTCGTGCAACCACTCTGGAAAACAGCATGGAGGTTCCTCAAAAAATTGAAAATATTGTCTTATGCTTTAAACATCACAATGATAATAAGGTTTAGCAGAAGGCTAGTAGAGTGGGAATAAACATGATTTTATTTAATCCTCGTAATCATGCTGAGAATGAAATACTGCACTATTTTGTAAAAGACATCACTGTGACTGATAATCTAGTCAGCTTGCTTCAAGTCTGACTTTAAGCCTCAGTTGTCACTTTTCTAGGCCAGTAGCCACTTCATCCTGCCAGGACTGAGTATGTATAGTGCAAATGTACTTTTCTACTGTAAAGCCAAATTTAACAATACTTTCAGCCAGAAGTTTCCAACACAACAGCATGTTTGTAAGGTTTTTCCACAGAGGTATCAGCATGGTATTATAGTGATGAAATGCCATTTATTAGAGAGCTCTACATTTACAAGAGCAATTCCGGACATGAAAGCCATTATTTAGAGACCTTCTAGTCTCACCCTTGCATCTAACTGCTAAAAGATGGATATATATCGTGAGGACATATTCCTTAATTCTCAGGGTATAGTAACTCCTACAGCTGGCTCAAATACAATATGCATAGAAGTCAGCACAATCCTATAGAAAAAATAATCCATGACCTCTCACTCTAATCTATAATTTTCTATCACTACTAAACAATTTCCCAATCTCATCTCATCTTCAGATAATGACAATTTATTTTTTCTCTGTCTCTGTCTTTCTCTAAATATCTATCTATCTATTTATATACATATATATACACATACATAATACATACATACACATCTCTCTATATACGTATATATACACATGTGTAATCCATGCATACAATACTCTCTGTATACTCTGTATACATATATACACACATAATAATCTATGACACATACATATGTACAAACATATACATACACATACATAATACATTTCTCTGTAGACTGTTATGATAACACGACATTCACTGCACACCTGTAAATAAAATTTATTTACTTAGTCCAAGAGCATTTTTGTTTATTTCTGCTTAGGAAAAAGCAGCAAAAGTTTTGTAGTCAGAGAACCCTGGGATAAATCCCAATCTCTTATAATTTTATTGATAATATAATTTTTGGTTTATTTATCCTCAGTTTACTCATTTAGAAAGCCAAGACATTAATGCCCATGTGCAGTATTGTGAAAGTTGGAAAGATATGCAAGAACATATATGCAAAGTGAACAGAGTGCCTATTAAGCAGTAGGTGAACAATCGGTGAAAATTAAGCAGTAGGTGACAGTCATAAGAAAGCAGCTACTGTTAGTTTTTTGTCAAAAGCAGATCATTATTTGCCATCACTTTCGAGGATCAATTTCTCTTTTCCATGGATGTCTAATGTGACTTTGTGTTGCCCTTGTCACATACTGTGCACCTGTTCTTCCTCTGGTCATGCCCTGTGAAAGGCTGTGTTCACGTTCCAGTTTTCTAAACAAGCACATTTACAAAGTGGGCTGCAGCAGGAGGAGCAGAGAGGCGGGGAGGAGATAAAGCACAGATTTGTACCTGCAGTGCCAGCACCTTAGGGGAATCCTAAGGAGCATTTCTACTGATTCAAGAATGTGCAGCTGGCATGGTAATATGAGAAGTCAGTGTGTGAGATTTGTCAGAGAGAGAAAGAGGCCCAGAATTAGCCGGTCAAGGTTTCTCAGCATAATTTCAAAGAAAGGTAGAGAAGAGAGAAGATGTCTATGCCTACTTGACTTGTCCAAATAAGGACTTAACTCTTACGTGGTATGGCTGGTATAACAGAATAGTAGATAACAACAGCAACAACGACGACAACAACAAGAAATGGTGTTGCTTAACCGAAGGTACTACATCACAGCAATTAAAGTTGAAGCAACAAGCCCCTATAGCAGAAGAGCTCTTATCAATTACTGGCTCATAAGTCAGGCACAGGATCAGGCCTAGCCTAAAGCGTGAGGAAAGAGCCACAGAAACAGTGATTTGCAATAAGGTGGACAGTAGCAAAGTTCAAAAATAACACTACAAATGATGGAGCTATGGAGCATTTCTTTTGGGGGGAATGGCTCTGATGCGATAATAACGGGCTTGCCATAAACAACCATCACATTCCCTGGACTCTAGTCCTGGTCATCCAGGGGCAGAGCCCTTGGGTGGCTCAGGAGTTCTACGACCAGTTGCTTCAACTTCACAGGAAGAAAATTTGAGAAATTCCCAGAGGATTCCTAGATGATTCCCAAAGGATTCTCTTTCTCAGTAGCCACAGGTATACAAGGGGCCATTCAGGACAGACACTGACTCACTTCTTTGGTTTTAGGGGGAAAAAAGGGAGCAATTAAGTTTCACAGAATACAAAGACAATAGAAATTGTCCATAGACGATACATTATCTTAGAAAGCATTTGCTATATTTCTGGTTTATATCTTGAACACTCCTTCTAATACCTCATTCCGTTTCCCCCTCAGTGATGAAGTAATCCTACCTGCCAGCTAACTCAGAACACATTACAAAATCATCAGAATAGGGTTTTCCATTGGGCTTACACTGCAGTCCACTTGTCTATATCATGAAAGAAATTAGTACCTGGACAGTTTCTTACAGTCTCAGGATTATAAGCAAACTTATTCACTCGTACATCTCTTGTTCCTGGGGAACAAAGAAAACATTGTTTTTCTCTGCCCTCCAAACTGCCAATGCCCTTTGGCACATTTGATGTAACTGTGATTCTTTTCTGTAGACTGTTGTGAGCGCACGACATTCTCTGTGCACCTGTGTCCTGCTTCCCTGCTCCAGGCAGTGTTCTGGAAAAGCCATAACAGTAGGACACCAGTTCTTCACTATTAGTAACACTTCCTCACGCATCATCTCATTTGATCTATAAAGTAAATGTGTGACGTGGGGAGGGCAGCTCTCTATCTCTCCATTTGGAGCATAAGGAAATACAATTTTATGGAGCAAGACTAATTTGCTCAAGATTACATAGCCTGGAAGTGATGGAATTAGAACTAGAACTTAGGTTTTCTGCTTCTACCTCAGCTTCCTCTTTTGTGTTTTATTGCCATCCCCAACTGTGCTACTTTCACACAACCTACAAAGTAAAAGTAGCATATTTTACTTAAAGTCCTAACTAGTTTCAAAGTTACAGTAAAGCCATAGAAATTAAATATGTAAATTTGCAGTGATAATTGTGTAATTTAATGAGCATAGGCACAAAGAGCTAGGGAGAAGAGAAATTGAAGTGTCGTATTTCAATAAATGTGTGTTGTTTAGTAACCGTAAAATCATTAAGATGCAGTCATATTTGGGACGCCTGGGTGGCTCAGTTGGTTAAGTGTCCGCCTTCAGCTCAGGTCATGCTCCTGGGGTCCTGGTATGGAGTTACCTATTGGGGGGGTTCCTTGCTCAGCAGGGAGTCTGTTTCTCCTTCTGCGTGCTGCCCCCCTGCTTGTGCTCTCTCTTTCTCATAAATAAATAAACTATATATATTTTATGCATATATATATATGAGGTTATATAAAAACATATATATGAGGTTATATTTTATATATACATATATAAATATACATATGAGGTTATATTTTACAAAGTCTTATAAAATAAGAAAGAAAATTGAAACAAAGGAAGCAAAGGAAGAAGGAAATAAAGGAAATAAAATAATAAAGAGAGAGAAAGAAAGGAAAAAAAGAGAGAGAAAGAAAGAAAACTAAGAATTGTCGAGTATTTACTATGACATGTACTTTCACATACTGCATCACATCTATAGGTAGGGTTATCTTAGAGAAAGACTGGTTTAAGTGAAGAGGTAAGGCAGCATCCTAGCCAAGTTAGTTACTTTTGGCCCGGCGTAGGTGGCTATGAATGTGAAATGTGCAGAGTTCATTAAGGACTTCACTGCAACAGGAGATTCAGGACAGTAATTATTAGGACACAAGGTTGCATTAATTAGTGCATTAATTAGTAAAAAGTTATACTTGTGGGTAAGTTCCTCAAAATTTAGAAAAAAAATGTTTTATACCAGAAAGGGATATATTCCTTCTTTCTTCTTCTACGAGTATCTTCCTTAAAGAGAGGGCAATATTCCCGTTCTCACACTCTCACCACGTGTTACAGTAAAGTTGATGATATTCCCCATTCTGCTCCAAGGTCTGGATGTGTTACCTGAATACGGCCAGTGAGACTATTCCATGGCCCAGGATTTTTTAAAATTATTTTTATTTTATTTTTTAAAAAGATTTTATTTCTTTATTTGACAGAGAGAGAGCACAAGCAGGGGGAGCAGCAGGCAGAGGGAGAAGTAAGATCCCTGATGAGCAGAGAGCCCGATGTGGGGCTCGATTCCAGGACCCTGGGATCATGACCTGTGCCAAAGGTAGTCGCTTAACCTACTGAGCCACTGAGGTTCCCCAAGGTCCAGAATTTTTTTAAGGATGATTTGATGTTGCCAGCTATGTAAATCAAACTCAATTTTGAGACTTTTCCTTAATAAACTGTTAAAAAGAGTGAGTTCTTCTCACAAGGGCTATTAAATTCATAGAATGTTAGTTAGGAATTAATTCTGAATATATTTATCATCTCATGGTGAAATCTTTCCTTGGAAAGAAGCTGGAACAGAAGAAAGCCAAAACCAGAAGTGAAAAGACAGTTTCCTGATGACATGTTTTGAGCATGTCGGCCATGCTATACTTAAGACATGTACCAGCCTCCCTAGTTCTATGAATTAATGAACCTTCAATTTTCACTTTAAAAAAAGGCAAAGAAACTTAGTTCAATGTGTAACCAAAGGTTTTAGAATAATATAAATTCAGACTTTATTTCTAAGTGCATGAAGAAAGGCAAGTTTTTACGGGTTGGAGAAACTGATAAAAATGTTGTAGTGTGTCTTTTCTTGGTTGTTTGCCAATTTATCAGAAGCAGATAAAAAAAAGTTTAATAGTTTTGAAATGCTTTATACTTGACCTGAAGATTTAGATATCTGGAATAAAACTAAAGTAGTAAGGTTTAATTAGAGCAATGTTTGAAGATGAACTACCTATAAAGGTAAAGAGAGAAAGAGAACGTGAAGATTTCTATACAAGAAATTTGGAAGAATTGGGGTGACTGGGTGGCTCAATCAATTAAGCATACAGACCATTGATTTCAGCTCAGGTCATGATCTGAGTGTCATAAGGTTGAACCCTGAATTGGGTTCTGTACAGGGCATGGAGCCTGCTTAGGATTCTCTCTCTTTCACTCCATTCTCTCTATCTCTCTCAGAAAATAAAAATTGAAAAAACACACATGAAGAAAGAAATTTGGAAGAATAACATACTAAAAGATGAGGGAAAATTATGAAATAAAATGAAATAATTTTGACAGATTATTACTTTAAATTCATTTAAATTGCTTTAAATTCCTCCAAGGTTTGTAAATTCCCCTTAGAGACTGGTATTTCACATACTACTTATAAACTTTCACATCTAGGATTTAAAATATTTCATTCATTGCTTAACTCTTTGCATTGTCCAGTTTTATGCTGCTTGTAAAAATAGGTCAGATGACTCAGTCAATTATCATTCTGTCTTCTTTTCTTTTTTCTTTTGTAAAAGTGTGTATAGCATCTTCCATGAGATGATATACAAGTTACAGGTAATTTTTGAGTCACAACAAAAAACAACCACTGAACTTGATAAACAGACCCTTCCCGGTCTCCTAGTAACACATTATATTTCCCTCCCTGGTCCTCTTCCTTTTTAGTCCCTATTCTTCCACCCACATAAGCACTATCTGCAGCTTCACCATACATTCTCCGATATGCCTGCTGTGTCATTTACTACTTCTTGGAGTATATCATTTAGAAGTTGTTTTAGGAAGCATAGTAAATTATCTCAGTTTTTGTTTATCTGAAAATTTCTTGTTTTTAACCCTTGTACTTGAAATATCTTTGGATGTTTGATTCCTACCTGACCATTAATCTTGTTCCAGAAAGTTGAACATATTTTGCTATGCCTGTCTAGTTTACTTTGCTTTTAATATAGAACTCACAGTCAATCTAAATTTCCTTTACTTATTTGTAGGGACTCTTTTTTACCCTGACTGCATTATAAAATCCTATATTCTCTCAGTTTTAGTTTTACCCAACTTTTAATTGTTTGTAATTTTATTTGATTTTTTAATAAATTACCTCACTGATTTTTCTCTAAATTAGCTAAGTTAATAAAGCTAATTTTTAATCCTTCTCTGAAAGATGTTCACCTTCTCCTGTCCTATTTCACACTCTCCAAAATGTTAATAGTCTAATTTTGATTACCTAAATATATACATGTACATATGTAATTTATTTCCTTTATCCATCAAATTTTTATACTATGTTATATTTAATCAGCACATATTTTAATTTACCCCATTACTCATTCAATATTAAAATGTTTCCATTTCTATATTTTACATTATTTTAATTCATAAATCCATTAGTTGAAGATTTTCTTAGAAGGCTACTTTCAAGAAAGATAGGCATATTTTCCTGTGCTTTCACCCACTGGCTTCAACTTACTTGAGTACCAGGATTTTTGTCAAGAATTTTCTTTCCTGAAAATAGTGTTCAATTACTTTCTGAATTTCTGAAGCAGAGTAGAAGTTTGAGCCTGTGGTTTATAGATAAACTTTTATTTCTGCATGGATGAATATGTATTTTTATTCTTGAAATTGGGATGAAAAATGTAAGATCGTCAAACACTTAGGAAAAGAAAGTAGGTAGAGGTTAGATCATGGAGAACCTTGACATGTTGAAGATATGGGAGATTATCCTTTAGTGATGGAACATTATTATTTTAAGTCTTGTGAGTACCATCAATAGGATTGTTATTATTATCAGAATATCAGGTTTATGAGGGAAATTCTCTAATTTAGCATCCTATCTGCATCAGTTAGCTATTGCCATATAACAAACCACATCAGAGACTTTAAAACACACACACATTTCTTTAGCTCATAAATCTGCAGTTCAGAAATTTGTGTGTTGTTGTTTTGGTTTGCTCTGATCTGGAATTGACTAACCTCACCTTTACTCATTCCTCTATCTGTGGTCAGCAGGTAGGTCTGTAAAGGCTGGATAATTTATAATGGCCTCAGATGTGACCACAGGGACAACAGGGCCTACTCTCCAGGTGGACTGTTACTGTTCAGGCTAGCTGGAGCTTGTCCACATAGTGACAGGGTTCCAAGAGAAGCAACAGGGCAAGATCTAATTTTACAAGCACTTTTTATCTGTTGCCAACATTTTTACTACTGTCCTTATACCAAAGGAAATCACAGGACTGAGCCCAGAGTCAAGAGTGCAAAAAGCACGTTTAGAGAATCTAGTTGCAGGGAATCATGAGTGAACTGGGGATATCACTGCATCGACCCATTACATTTGCCTACATGGGCTCTGAAATGCTGGGAGGACACCTGCACACCTCACTGAAGAATTCCTCCAGGGAGGGTGGGTACTCATAGCCAATGTCCATTTAAGCCATTCTGGGACTCTGCTTCCACCTTTGACCTCAGGAAGTCCCCCTTAAAAAAAAAAAAAAAAAATCTATGTTTTCTTTTTCTTTTAAATGTATTCATTTTCTGGAGAGAGAGAAAAAGAGAGACAGTGGGGCGAGGGGTAGAAGGGGAGAATTTTCTCTCCTGGCTGAGCACAGAGCCCTAAGCAGGGCTCAATTTCACAACCCTGAGATCAGGACCGGAGCTGAAACAGAGAGTCAGATGCTCAACCAACCGAGTCGCCCAGGCGTTACTGTCTTAAAACTTTGTTATATACGTAGAATGGTTAACACTGAGGCACTAACACTGAAAGGAGAAATCTCAATGGGAAATGATAATAAAAGTAATAATCATTCCACCCTGATTCCTATATGTCCCACATGCTGCTGAGCTTCCCACAACCCTCCTTCATCAGGAAACTAAATGAGGCATCAGCTTGCCCAATTTAAGATGCCAGGTTTTGCAGTACAAGTAAATATTTATGGAAACATATTATTTAATTAAATATTAACACTTAATTGATAATAATACATAGTTCATTATAATCTTAACGTTTCTATTGTTTGCATTAGTCTAGTGTTTCTGTTGTTCAATATTAGGGAATAAAGCATTCCTTCTCTTTTTAAAAAAATATTTATTATTTATTTATTTGAGGGACAGCACACAGGGACAGGGGCAGAAGGAGAGAGAGTCTTTTTTTTAAAGATTTTATTTATTTATTTGACAGAGAGAGATCACTAGTAGGCAGATAGGCAGGCAGGGAGAGAGGAAGGGAAGCAGGCTCCCTGCCGAGCAGAGAGCCCGATGCGGGGCTCCATCCAAGGACCCTGGAATCATGACCTGAGCTGCAGGCAGAGGCTTTAACCCACTGAGCCACCCAGGTGCCCAGGGAGAGTCTTAAGCAGATACCCGACTGAGTGCAGAAACGGATGTGGGGCTTGATCTCAGGACCCTGAGATCATGACCTGTGCCGAAATAAAAAGTCTGACACTTAACCAACTGTGACACCCAGGTGGCCCCAAACATTATTTTTCTTAAATAAATTTAGATGGGAAAGATCTAATTTAACTTTCAGAAAAGAGGATATCATTCCTTAATTACATGTGTTACATCTTACTTATTTTTAAAATGCATTTGGTGACCTTAAGAATGGTTTATTTGTATGCCTTTCCCCACACACCCTCCTGCCCCACTGGTGAGTGTTTCTCAATCTCGATTTAAAAGTTAGTCTTTTATTAAATTTTAAAAAAAGGTCATTTATAACTGAATGATTTCTGTTGAAATGACTTACTTTCAAAAAGATCTGTGCAAAATTGAAATTCGTTCTCCAGTTGTCTTAAACGAAACAAAAATTAGCCTGAGTAAGAATTAGTATGAGAAGTTTCAGAACATTTGTAGTACTCTGTAGCAATGGGCCCTGACTGGCACCAGCTCCTCTGGCGGTTGCTCTGGGGCAGAGAACTGTTCTCTCTTTATTATCTTTTGCATGGATTACCTCAGGGGTTTTTAGCATTCAGTCTTTCTCCTTCCTTTTCCCCTGTGTTCCTAATAATTCACTGTGGATATTTTTGGCACGACACACAGCTGCTGCTGTTGATAATGAGAACCATTCAGCTACTTTCTCCCTGCCATGCACCGCGAATGAACTGTCTAGAGCTGGGTATGTGGCAGAAAACCTGACCAGGAAGCTGTGAGTGGAAGAATGATGATATAGGAAAAAGCCTGGGTAAGTGGGGTAAAAGGTGATTAACACAGCGTGTTATCGGTCCCACCTTAGGGAAGAAGATGTTTCTTCACTCTCTGCTCACTCTGCTGCCTTGGACCAGGTGGCTGCTGTTTCTGCCCCACCTCCAGCATGGGTCCAGGCCTCCCAGGAGCACACCTTCATTCGTTATAGCTGATTGACTCAAATGGGCTGGAAGGTTAGACCAGGCCTCCTCCTTTTTTGTGTTTTATATTGGAGACAGAATGGATTATAATCTTTAAATGGAATTTCCCGGGGCCCTTGTGAACACCAAGAGTCTCTTGAATTTGCTCTTGTCAACCAAACTGGAAATTAATTAACTTAATTAGCAACAAGAGTTTAAGAAATGTCTGCATTTAAAGATTATGGGATGACTTTGTTCCATAATATGTGTCGAACACTTACTGTGGCCAGAGCAACAAAGCACTGTGAGGAGATTTCCGGGCAAATAGAAGACAAATTCTTTCTCTTCAAGGTATGCTGGTCCATGTCAGGCAGTCTTCAAGGAACATTTTCTATGGTACAAGGTACAGGCTTGACATTGCGAGGAAGACTTCTATAACTGCAGAAGCAGTGAGGTGAAAACACAGCAAAACATCACAACTTCTTGAGAATACACACATCTAGGTCTTTGAGTTAGATTATACTTTACAAATAAGTCACTTTCTAGTTCACGGCTGAACAGTTTTGATCAGAATAGCGAATGTA
>RCUC01157289.1:0-51504 GCA_003697995.1 Taxidea taxus jeffersonii | reverse complement strand
GATTTCCCTCCACAAAAGCCAGGCATTTGCCACATTAATATTCAAGTCTTGTATAAGTCTTAGTGAATCTCTCAATCCATATCATTATTTCGTTCATACCAACACTCTTGAAATGGACTTGACAGATAAGACTAAGAAAGACAAAAGAATAGATTTGTTTATGTAGAGATTATTTTAAGCTTGCTGGAAGCAGCAGAAAAATCTCAGGGGAGGAAATAAGAAGCAGTCAGGCAATCTGTTTGCCTCTCATCTTCCAGCAGTTCTTAGAGGTTACATATAAGAAGATTAGGAAGCAAAACAGAATTACTATTGAAAAGCTTTCTAATGAAAACAAATTTACCATGTTTGATTGCTTATATTTGTCATCATTTTTTGACAACAGCATAATATGTAGAGATGATTGAATACAATAGGATTACTTACTATATAAGCAATTTGTTTGGGACAGTTTGGTTACTGAGACACAGATATTTGCATCACAATTTTAAATTGCTCTTTTAGTGCCCAAACCTAATTTAAAAAAGAAAGGTAAATAAATAAGACATTGCTCCTAATAAATGAAGAATGTTGTTAGATACTTAATTTTGTATAAAATTTGACATACAGTATATGCAGTGCCTAACCTTATATATACTTAAGCATCAGTGATGCTTTCACTGCCTTCTTATATTACAGGCTGCACAATGTTTTCCAAAATATTTCCAAAGTATTCCTTATTTCCATTGACAGCACAAATAATTATGTGAGCAATAAATGGCTGTATAATGGGTAAATGCAAAAAAGATTAGCAATATCTGTCATTCTGTGAAAAAGAACTAGGATTAAAAAGTTATTATTTCTAGTTGAATGTGGCTAAAGATACCAGTTATTGTCTGTTCTAAAGAAATTAACAGTTTTAAAATTATATATTATATATATTATATATATAATTATATATATATAATCTATCTATATATTAGCTATCTACCAATTATATATTATCTATCTATTATCATCTCCTTGCCTGGTTTACATCTAGTCAAACTAATATAACTACAAACTAAGGTAAGTATGATCTGTAGATCTCCAAATTTGTAAAGAATACAATAAATGACTGAGCTTAGGCAGAAGTGAATGCATATTGAAGTGGAAAGAAAAATGAAGGGACATCTGAGAGAGAGAGAGCAAAACTCAAAGAAAAACCAACAGGAAAACACTTTTTTAAAATAGAGGTAGACTCTAAGGTACAAATATTATGTCCCTTATTTGCCACAAAAGGAGTCTGAGTAAGGAAGGAGCTGATGGAGTAGATTTATTTAACAGAGACAGAGAAGGGGCTCACAGAGATAACCTAAATTTTCAGGAAACAGTCTATTTCCACGGCAGTTGGAAATAAATGATTTGAACTGAAAAATGCATCTATACTGAAACAACACAACATTTGGCCTTTCTCTCCATATAGGAACCTATCAAAAAATTCTTCAACAATTTTCTGATCTCTCCTTAAGCTTGTATTTGTCCCAAACATAACATGAAGTTTAGTTGCAACTCTCTTTTTGCCTTCTGATTTTTTTTTTTAATTTAAGTGTAGTAGACACACAATGTACATTAGTTTCGGGTACTGATATAGTGATTCGCCATCTCTATACATTGTGCTATGATCCCTCACAAGGGTAGCTACCGTCTGTCACCATAGAACACTTTATAATATCATTGACTATATTCCTGTTGCTGTACCTTTTATTCTCATGATTGATTTATTTCATAACTGGAAGCCTATATCTCCTACTCCTTTCACCACTTTGCCCATCTCCCCTCGTTTTTTTACTGCTGTATTGTCCTCTTTGGATTCCTTATCCCTCCACTCTGAACCCTGCATAATGTGTTTTCAAATATCAGTGTCCATTGTGCAGCTGTTACTAAGTATTGACCTCATTTGGATGCATTAAAGGAGCCTTCAGTATACCTTTTGAATTACCTTATATAATAAGCAGTGAAAGTTACAAGTTTTGTTATTGTTGTTGTTGTTGTTGTTGTTGTTAGAAATAGATAGATGGAACCTATACCTTCAGCATTTGTCTTAGGACATTTAGCTAATCATTTATCTTGCAATACGTTGTTAGAGTACCTTTGTACATGATCTATGGTGTAACCACTATTAATTCTATTTCTAATGGTTTTAGAACTATTGGGGATATTTATAGTTTTCATTTCTCACTCCCCATTCCTTGATAACAACATAATATACTATAAATACATGTTGTATAATCCAATATATACTTAAGAGAATATTCATAGAATACTCATATATGTTGATATCTTCTAAACAATTTAATTTAAAAATCAACCACCTGTAAAATCCACCCTTTTTCAGTATTGCTGGTATCTTTTTCTACCTATTTCTATAATTTGCTAGTAATTTTTCTGTTTACAAATATAATTAAAGACATGGTTTAATACAGTTCACTTATGATAATTAGTTTTAATTATTATTCTTATTATAGTGTTCATATTTTTGCCATTTGGCCAATGAAATGTCTTTTAAGTGGTTCAACTTTCATTTAAGCACTCCAGGACATTTTGAAAATACTTTGTTTTCTAGCAATAATCAGCATTACCAGGTTCATCTAGGTTTCATACCATTGGATTATTCTAGAGTATAATCATAGCTCTAATTTTATAATTCAGTTAATCTTCAGAAGACAAGGTCATTTAATATGTATTTTGAGGAAGTTGCTATTGCAGCTGCTGGTACCAATTATACTAGAATTGTAATAAAGTATAAAATTTACTATATAAGCACTTATAACATGAGTTTATTTTTGCCTAAATCCAAAAAGCTTCATTGTTTAAAAGTATTTTTAGGACTTAGCCATGATTTAATCTCCCATGTATCATTTAGAGATTCTAGTCAACACGTAATATTTTTGTAAGACTTTGTGCCAAAAAAATTGATTTTTTTCAGACTCAGAATTATGACAATTTATTCATTTGTGCTAAATTCCACTTCTGTGCCATAATCTATGACAGTTTCTAGAGACAAAATTTTCATCAATCATCGAGTTCTTATGGAATATCTAGGATTTGAGAAAAGACAGACATCAAACAAAATATGACTCAACTTAGCATATAACTATAGGGGATTGATTTATATGAAAATGAATTATATAGTTCTATGAAAGATACAATCTTGATAGCTATAAAATAAAGAATCAAGGATTAGGAAAGTTCCCAAAGACTTAAGTAAAATAGATTACATGATCTATTTATATTTGAGAAAGCCAATAACAAGTCCATATGAGCTCGCTCTAAGATATGGGAAAAGATTTAAGTACCTTGTCATAATTTCTAGCAATGCAACAAAGATATTATCTGCTGATTATCAATAATAGTAGATAAATCAGGATCATTCATCCATTTATTCATCAAACCATTATGGAGAATATGCAATGTGTAGGTAGAATACATTTACTGGGGACACCAGATAGAAAGGTCTTATCTCTGTGCATCCATGATCTTACCATCTATGAGCAGACTGATACATAATTAAATGAATGTAAGACAATGTGACATGTAATAGAGGAGTAATGGGGGTGGGGGCATTACCATCTTACTCAGGAGAGATCATTTAGTTTAGCTGATTTTGTTTTCTTTCCTGAAAACACAGAAGAAAATATCACCTGTGGAGCATCTTAGAATGAAAGAGCATGAATCTTAAGATAGTAAGGGCAAGTGTATGTCAGAAAAGAGAAAGCATGAATCAAAGTATGTATATGTGAGAGTAATGGCAGTGTCAGTGAATTAGAAAGACTTGGTGTGTTGAGTATAGGGAATTTGGAGTTGGAAAGAAACAAGGAGTTAGTTAAATAGGTGTCTAATTCAAAGTAATATAGATTGGTTAAAAGTGCTCTCATTGGAGATGGATCTAAGGCAAGTCTAAACATGTTTTCTTTGTAATTTCAGCAAAGTTACATCCTCAAAAAATAGTTTCTTGGGCGCCTGGGTGGCTCAGTCGGTGTCTGCCTTCAGCTTGGGTCATGATCCCAGGGTCCTGGGATCCAGCCCAGCATGGGGCTCCCTGCTCTGCTTCTCTCTCTCCCACTCCCCCTGCTTGTGTTCTCTCTCTTGCTGTCTTTCTTTGTCAATTAAATGAATAAGCAATTTTTTTAAAAAGTAGTTTTTTCTGTGTAAAATGAGAAGCTCATAATATTTCCTTCATATGATTTCTGGAAGATTAAATGAGATAATAATTTCAATGAGTTTAAGACAATGTCCACACTGAGACTAATGTTTGTTATTAATATTGTTATTGCCATACACCATGTGCATTCTATTTATCCTAGTATTCAACGTGGGATAATAAGGGATCCTGGATTTTTGTATTTAATATTTTGCACTCTCTTCATACATTCAAAATAATTTTAAAGATTGTACACTTAATGAATAAGTCAATTAAGCACTAAATTCCATCCCAAATAATAAAATGTTGACTAATTAAATTTCCTTTTAATAGGATATATGAACACAACTACACTTTAACAACAATCAATGGTTGAAAGTGAAGCAAGGTTCGCAAACTTTTTAATCCATATGTGGTTTAATTTTTTAAAGATTGACGAGCATGTGTGGTGCATAGAAACAGAGCCACATAGGTATTTATTTAGCCAATTTCCTTTATTTTTGAGTCTTTTTTTCTCGCTTTTGGACATCAGCTTCACAGCAATACAGTTGCAGTAACTATGGGGCTTCTATAAACTCAGTACAACGCAACAATCTCAATAAACAGATTCATATCCATAGGCAGAAATTCGAAGGTAACTACTCGTCACAGCATGTGAAACATTTTTTACAACAGAGTGATACACATCAATCTCTTTTTAAATAGCCAACAATAACCACTAAAACCAGCATGCAGTCATTCTTTGAAATACCTGTTTGGACACAAAAGTACTTTTATTTCCACTAACCTATACCTCCTCATTACATTTTAGTACTGTAGGTTATGCATCAACACACTTAATTTCTTTTTTGATTTTTAATCAGGTAACCAAGGTCTAATTTACTAATGATTCCACAATGCCTTCTTTATTTATGGTTTGGGGCTATTTGCATGACAGTCATTTAGCAAATTAATGTAGATGAAAAGATAAATTTACAGATGTTTGTTGCCATCACGCTGTCATCCCATACTTAATATGATAATCTATTGACATCCACTCATTAGAGATGAGCTCCACTTACTTTGTAACATTAGTATTTCACAACCTGGGGTGTTTTCAAGTAGGCTAAAAGTCAAATTTTTAACTATCACATTAAGAATGTATTTTTACAGGATAAATAAATGCATTTTATTACTTTATTACTTTACCTTTATTATTACCTTTATTACTTTAGAATTATTCCTCCCCAAACCAACATTACATACTCTTCAATTAACTCTTTGCACACTGCCCAATACTGATGAGGTGTTTACATTAATTTTGTTTCAAGTGGCAGAAATCTGACTAACATCAGAAAAATGGGCCATACATTGATTGACAGAGAAAATTATCAGAGGGTTCAACAGGTAAATAGGCAAACAAGGTGAGAGGCAGAAATGTAGCAGATGCAGAAAGGACTAGGATTAAGACTAAATGTCACCAGGATCTCTCTGTCCCTGTTTGGAATTTTTCTGTGTAAGTAAGGTTTATTCTCCTTGGGGTTTTGATGTTGTTGTTGTTGTCAAGGAACTCAACATTCTTAGGAGATGATTCATTACTCCAGGCTAGACTGATGCAGATCTCTGGACCAATCAACTGGGACAAGGGGGGGAGGTAAATAAAAAATACTGTAGCTCACCCTGGAGCACAGAGAATGAAGTGGTAGTGTGGGTGAGCACACTTTCCAGAAAATCCACAGAGCTCAATAAATGTGAGAGACTAAGATCTTCATTTTTACACACGATGTTGGCTAATGGGAGACTGGGTAGATCAACATGGGGGAAGATGGTGAAGAGGATGAATTTAGCAGTCAGGTAAATTGACATGAATAAAATATTCATTTTGAAGTTAGGCAAAAAAAAATCCTGCATTTATGCTTTAGTCATTTGAATATCATCTTATGCTTAGCATTTGTTTATTTCTTTTTGGACAGTGTTGTGGACAAATTCCTGCAGTAACAGACATATCATATTGGTCTTTCTACCCTCTTCTATTTCTTAAATTTCCTGAAGCTCTTGTTTGCATATGTTACCCTATCTCAACCCTGAGGACTTCAGCAATTCTAAATGATGTTTAAGTTAACTCATTAGCTTGACTTTAAATAACCTATACAAACTTGTTTCTCTTCTGTACTTTCAACTCTATCATCCATCATACTCCTTAAACTAATCACTATTTCAGGTCAAGAAAACTGTTTTTCTCCAAAAGCACAATGGACATTGTTACTTTCATAGAATGCAGTAATGCCTAGTGGTTAAAGTGGCATTTGCATTAGACAGTTCAGGGTTCAAGTCAGACTTGGGCACTTATTCACTGTGAAAGCTTTGTCAATTTATTTGATGTCTCTATGCCTCTTTATCCCATATATGTTATGAAAACTGAAATAATAAAAGCACCTGCTTGATAAAGTTGGACGGATTAGATGGATTAGGCAAAATGCTAAGCAGGGTGTTGGCTCCTTCTCCTTTCTACCTCTTTTCTATATTGTTCATCATTACCTGTCTGCTGACCTCTACTGGGGAAAACCATAAAGTAAAATAAATTAGTATCTCTCCAAGTTCATCATAAGAAAGAAGGTCAATTTAGTGCTCAACACATTCACTACACCTTTCCTATAATAGCAATTATAAACTTTATCCTCTATTCTAAAAAATATCTGTACCCCTTCCAACTCTTTACTTTTAGTGATTGACCTTGCTTACATAACACTAAAGAAACAGAGTTCTCTCAATGTTGTCTCCAAATTTAGACAAACAAGCACACAAACAAAAGCCATATCTACATATGTACTCATTTATATGTACTGTTTAAATGGAGAAAATATTTCCCTTCTTGTCCATCCGTCATCTGTTCTCTGGATCCCACCCCACTATCCCAACATTCAAAGGATATATAAGAGGAATGTCCCTCCTTTTCTTTTGTATCTACATATTCTCCTAATATACTTACTGTCAGCGCAGCAGCTCAGGAGGTTGCTCTAGTCTTTTCTCTTTTAATAAAAGTGAAAAACAGGGATGCCTGGGTGGCTCAGTCGGTTTGCCATCTGTCTTTCACTAAGGTCATGACCTGGGGCCCTGGGATCCAGCCCTGCATCTGGTTCTCTACTCAGCAGGGAGCCTGCTTCTCCTTTTCCCTCTGCTGCTCCCCTTACTTGTGCTCTCTCTCTCTCTCAGTCGAATAAATAAATAAAATCTTCAAAAAAATAAAAGTTAAAAATAGAAATTCCCTAAGCAAATCTTAGAGTATCCTAAGTTTTCTAAGAATATCACCGTATCTTAAATTTTTCTTACAGAAAAATACCATATATATTTTTCTACACTTTGCACACATAGATGATTTTTCAGTTTCTCCTCAAACTATTCCAGTCTGGATTCTGCCTATACTACTCTACTGAAATGGTTCTCACAGGTTGGTTATTATGACTATGTTTCTATATTCTGTGGACAGTTTTTGTCTAAATCCTAATGTCAGAAGCAATCAATAGATGAACACATTTGCTTGAAATAGCTGATTTCTGTGACGTCACACCTTCCTAGGTTTCTCTTCCCTCTCTGTCATCTCAACACAGTCTTCATTTTGGACTTTTCTAAAATATCTTAAAGGTTTTGTCCTTTTGAGTTATGCTTGTTTCATTTACCGGCAACCACTCCTATGGATTTAAGTGTTATAATATGCTGACAGCTTCATGCCAGACCTATTTTTATAGCTCCATACCTTTACACACAACCAATAATTAACATCTTCTTGTGGAAGTATCAGGGAGCAAGAATCCCTGTGCCCTCAAAGGCACTTCTACCTAGATAAGAATCCAGTTTACATGAGACAGATTAATAGGAGAAAATAAAATTTAATAGTGTATGTATAGGGAATTCATACAGACATGGAAATTCCATAAACAGTGAGACAAAGTGAGATATATATGTTGTTCTGAACTAAGGAGAAAAGAGCAGGAGTCTTGGACTTCAAAGAGAAAGAATACAATTCACAGAAAGTTGAAAAAGATGTTTGGTAAACAAATGTTTTCATTGCCATATAAATGGATTGCTCAGGTAAAATGTATCTTTGGTAATAACACTTATTCTGAAAAGACCCTCCAATATAGATTTTTCTGTGTAGTTAAGTTCCAGAAGGGCAAAATTTCTCCTCAGCCTACAGTGTCTTTATTGTTCTCACCTCAAAATAATCCCCATACCAAAATGGCCATCTTGGGACAGCCTGTCCTTGGCCCCTACGGTTGATACAAAGAAGTCTCAGTATAAATCATGTGAGAAATAGAGTCCTCTGTGACCAGCCCCCAATGAGGAAAAAGTAAGGTAAGAGGCAGAAAGGGAGGGAGAGAGGAAGGAAAGAAGGAAGGAAAGAAGGGACTATGTGTCTTCCTCTACTTTTTCTATTTTTGGAAATAACATCCAGCTCCTCATACCAGGAAACCATTAGTTAAATTGATATACCTATCTCTGTTACATTCACTTCCTCATAGTCACTGGAAATTCTTCTCTCAAGACTCCTTCGTTTCTTTCCAGAACAACTAGAAGTCTACTACCTGTGTTACTCTCATTTACTTTTGCCTCACCCTCTAATTATATCTCACATAGTATCAAAAAAATAAACTCAAATGCATCACTTAAAATGATATAGACACCACAATCACAAACACCACCCAGGAGATCTTAGGATCAAGTATGAAATCTTTATAATACTTTGTACTGCCAAGGTAACCTTGCCCCATGTCTCCCTAACAACACTAACTACATCCATCTGTTCTTGAGTCTAAGTTTTTTTCTATCTCTGGATGTTTTTGTATGTTGTGTTTGTTTCCTTTAATATTCACATAGCTTCACAAGTACATGTACACACACACACACATATACACATCATTCCTTTCCTCAATTACTCTTCATTATATATCAGTTATCCTTGAATACTAGGGGGATTTATATTTATGTTGGAGAATTAATAAAGGAAGTGAAAAGGAAAGCATGAGTTGGAGATTCTTCCACCTAGGAGAAAACAAATACTCAAACAGTGTCTTAAAATGCATGAAAATATATTACTTATTTAATAAACAATATGGAAATAAATAATTCCAGGGTTGATTTGGTGGTTCAACTGAGGAAATGTCAACTTTCCTCTTGCCATTCTCCATGTATCTGGGATGTCTTTTTTTTTCTGTAGTTACAAGGAGAATTATCTTAGGCAGAATCACCCGCAAATATTTATATATAACCTTCCCTTTCTCTTAATTAATAACAAAAATTGCTATAATTTCTACAATTACATAATTCTTGCATATTGCCATATAGTTTTAAGTTTTGTTATATGCATTGCTGACAAAATTGAGTAGTAGGGAGATGAAAACAAAACAGAAGTTAAATTTTGGACTATCCAACCAGCAAAAATGACAAAATCCCATATACTTACTAATACAAATTAGAAAATGTGTTTACATATAGTTGCATTTTAAATTGATACAATTTTTTGTCACCATAGCTAAAGGCATTTATGAATAATAAAGAGCTCATCACTGTAATTCTCTTTCAATCTTTAATGAATAGGAATGAGTTAATTTATTTTTAACTGTGCCCTTTTTTTACAATCAATCATTAAAATACATAAGAAGTAATGTCCCTTCATTATGTCTGAATTCTTTTTTTTTCTTTTTCTGATTTTAAACTAATCAGAATATAACAATGAGTATAATAAATAGGTAAATTTGAGTTATCAATTTAACTAACAGACAAACAATCAGGAAACCAAAGATAACTTTCATTTAAAATATAAAATACTAAAACAGAAAATATTATTCCACTAAACTTTTAAAATGATTTAATTATTATTATAATTCTGTAGGAGTCAAGGCAACCAGAACTGATAGCCCAAACAAAACAAAATAGAACAATGTGGTATCATATAATAAATGGGTTCAAACACATATGTATACTAATTACTAGCTTATAAAACATCTTTCCTAGCTATCACTTCACTAATTCGTAGTGGTTCTGAAAATTATAATCATTATATCTATATATCTATATAGATATCGATATCTATATATGTCTATATAGATATCGATATCTATATAGATATATAGATCATATTGTATAAATAAACATATATATATATATATATATAAAATCATAGGTCAAACAGACCTAGTTTAATCATAGGTCAAACAGACCTAGTTTAAATAATTAAACAGGTACCTAAGTCTAGGTATTCTAGAAACTTTTTTGGATTTTATTCTTAGTATCTCAAGAAAGTCAGTGCTTACAAGGGTGTACTTTGTAGTCAGAATGCTTATATAAGTCCTTTATTTAAAGCAAATTTCTTCATGAGGATTAAGTAGAGTTCTGATATAGGGACTTTTGTGAGAATGGAATTAAAAATGTGAAGCAAGTAGATTCCTACCTAGCACATAATAAGAAATTAATACATGTTAATTATTACTTCTGTCCTCCTCATCATCATAATTTTTTTCACTATTATGTCTCTGATATGTAATAATAAAGGATAAATGTGGAAATAAGAAAGTTCTAAAGGCTAAAATTATTAAAAACATAAAAAAATAAATTCAATATATCTTAAGAACACATAATAGGTTGAAAGGTTATCATATTTTTGGATAAGTTAGATGTTTGTTTATTTGAACAAAAAGTAGTTATTTCCTGGGATGCCTGGATGTCTCAGTTGGTTAAGCATCTGCTTTCAGCTTAGGTCATGATCTCGAGGTCCTGGGATGAGCCCTGCATCAGGCTTCCTGCTCAGCAGGGAATCTGCCTCTCACTCTCTCTCCCCATCTGCTCCTCCCCATCACTCATTCTCTCTCTCTTTCAAATAAATACAATCTTTTTTTTAAATAGTCATTTCTTTACATTGTAATGGAACTTTTGAAGTGGGATTGTATGTTTCATTCTTTTGAAGTTGTTATAAATTTCTATCATCATTTTCTTCAATATTGTGTTTTAATAGTCAAGTAAAAGAAATATCCTGTACCATCACATTTTATATGGAAAATACATGCATAAAATCAATCATTTTTGGTAGTTTTAAAATTTCCATTTTTTTTTCAAAATTATATTACACTTAGACATTTAGAGAAGGGCATCTTAATACACACCTAATTATTTAAATTTTACATATACTAAATAAGAAGAAAGTAGTGTGATTTTCATGGTGACCATTAGGTCTCTGAGTATTTAATATCATTTTATGTGTGTCTGTTAACAAAAATAATCTATTTGTATTAGGACTCTTTTACCAGTTTCAAATTCTTTAAGTAATAGTACCTCATGTTAGGGTGGAGACACGTTGTCCAGAGGATTTTTCTCAATTCCTACTTCAGTCTTCAATAAAGATCTTCCCTTGTGTAGCCCTTGTAACTCTCCATTGTAGTGTTTCACTTTTACTTACTGCTTTCTGCTTGTTAGCCTAGTTGAGAGTGAGGCTGCAAAATCCTATGTTGTTCTTGGTAAGCCTGGATCTTAGGTGAGTACTGTATCCTTGGGTCTTAGAGATATGTCCTCTGCATTCTGTTCTTACCATAGCTGTAATTCTGGGTCTGGCACATTCCAAATCTTTTTATTTTATTTTACTTTTTTTTCTGTTTCCTTTTCTACAATCGCATTTGTTGTTTACTGTTGCCTTTGGGTGATCATGTATGTAGTTCTAATCTACTCCCCAATATTTTAAGCCTTTTGTTCAATAGGAAAGATAGCAGGGGAGAATCTTATCAGAACTTCCTGCCTTTCTCATAGTAGCTAATATTCCTGTCCCCCAGGACTGCATCAAAATTATGCTTCTTCAGGATTCTGAAAAATTCTTCTTTTTTTTTTTTTTTTTTTTAGTTTAGGAAGTTGCTGGAGAAGAGCCTTCAAATGAGTTTATACCATCACCACCACCAGTGTTTGAGGCCACCAAAGAACTTCAGACTCTTTCACCAACTCACATCTAGACTCCACCAATTCATTAACAATTCTAGTTCAGTTATTCTTACCAGTGTGTGGGACATCTAGACAACAAGTTTTCTTTCTATCTTTCTCTGGAGGCACCTTCTAAAACAATATTTTTAGAGGTGACAATATTATTAGCAGCTGTGTTGATGATGGCCA
Source organism: Taxidea taxus jeffersonii (assembly GCA_003697995.1). Classification (NCBI taxonomy): domain Eukaryota; kingdom Metazoa; phylum Chordata; class Mammalia; order Carnivora; family Mustelidae; genus Taxidea; species Taxidea taxus. The sequence goes on along the minus strand of RCUC01157289.1, from coordinate 39,218 downwards.
CACACTTCCATGGAAGTATTAGCAACTGCAACAATTTAAGTTTTGATAGTAACTTTGGAAATGATGACAAATTTGTAAAGTTTTTAGATATTTTTTTCTCTTTTTCTTGGAAGAAGAAATGGATCAATCTTTTCCTAAAGTCAGCTGAAGGCAGAGTTCCAAAACGGCCATTGGTAGACATTGTAGATGCTTTCACAAAGGGCTGATTGGTGTTCCATTCTCCCATTCTCAGGTTCCTTGTCTGTTTAGTAGCTCACAAGTCTCTGGGCCTCTCTACATAATAAAATAGAATTAGAAAGAAATTTTAGGGATCGGGGGGCAGAAGGGGGCAAAGAAATGAAGCAAGCAGCATTTATTTATTTATTTATTTATTTTTTTGGCAAGAAAAAAAGAGTGTTTCCTATGGGTTAAGTAAATAAGCAAGAAGGCTGACCACATGACAAATAACCCAAGGGAAAGTCTTTATGGGGACACTGTCATCAGAGCCTCAACTCTAGAGATTAGCAGTAGAGGGTGATTAATTCTCTCAGTTTACCCAAGAATGAGGTATTTCCAGGTTGCAGGACTTTATTTGCTGAATCCAGAAAAGTACCCCAGCAGAACAGAATGAATTGGCTGTTTAGCAACCAGTCAGTTATTACCAATGTATATGTATACATTTGTACATATGTATGTATATAAAATAAATAAATAAAAATAAAATATAAATATTTAAAAACATATAAAATTAAAAAAAAAAGAAACCTATATGTGGAGGAAAGAGCAGGCCATACTTCATTTCCTGCTTCAAGTTCACTGAACAGAACTAGGAGATGAAAAACTTTGAATTAAGTATAAGATTATTTAGACTTGAGTATACTCAAATAACAAAACTTGTAAGATATACTCAAATATAACATTTTTAGTTCATTGCTTCCACATATATGTGTAAGACTTCCATCTTCCTTCAATGACCATGAACAGCATTTCTGAGATTCTCTCAGGAGTCTTACTTGGGTTTATAAATAAGTCTAGTCCCATCTTCCTCTGCTGTATTTCCCTGGGTATATTCCTGGTACAAAGTTTTATTGAAAGTATACAGTTTTCTCTTCATCTTCACAAACTCTTCAGTGTTTGGTTAATACTTCTCTGGTGCTCTCAGAGAAAAGAGCTGAAAAAGATGTTTTTCTGAGAGTTATCACAGATGCAAAATCTTAGATGTGCCAAACACCAATCATTTCCAGTTAGTTGCCCCTTCAACTGCTCTATGCTATATTTTAAAATAAATCTGAAGAAAATATCTCAAATATATATATCACACATTGTCATCTAGACCATAAGACATCATTATTTGTACCTTATATGTCATATATTCTTCACAGATTTTCTGAATAAAACATAGTTATTTCTTTAGAATTCCCTTTGAAGCTCTTGTTTCTTAACTAAGGGGCCAGTACAGGGATCACATTTCATAGTATTCTTTCAATTTATATTTCTCTCATATTCTTGCTCCCATGCATTTCTGTGCAACATTTACTTCTTTCCAAAAAGTCTAAAAACTTCTAGTACTGAGACTTCTAGATCTGAGGAGATATTCAGCCAATACCTTGCAACATATGGAAAACCCAGTTCCAGTTATCAATTTAATTACTGCAAGACAGAAGAGATATAAGTAAATAGTATTTGCTTAAATAGTTTGCTTAAAAATCCATAATTTGTACAGTGTTACAATTACCAAGGAATTTTGCTATATCTCTCTTCAATTTCAAATTATTTTTTAAGATTTTATTTATTTATTTGAGAAAGAGAGAACACAAACAGTGAGGAGGGGCAGAGACAGAAGGAAAAGCAGACTCCCTGCTGATTCAGGGTTCCAGATGCAGAGCTCCAGATGTTGGGCTCCATCCCAGGACCTTGGGATCATGACCTGAGCCAAAGGCAGATACTTAACTCACTGACCCACCCAAATGCCCCTCATATTATTTTTTCAAGTAGGCTTTATTTTTGTTAGAGCAGTTTCAGGTTCACAGCAAAATTGAGTTGAAAGTGGAGAGAGTTCTTATATACCTCCTTCACTCACACATATACCTCTCCATTATCAATGTCTCTTCTGGAGTGGTGTATTTGTTATGATCAAAGAACTTACATTGATACATCCTTATCACCCAAAGTCCATAGTTTACTCAGGGTTCACTCTCTCTGTTGTAGATTCTTTTATTTTTGACAAATGTATCTGTATCCACTATTATAGTATCACACAGAATAGTTTCACTGCCCTAAAAACCTCTGTGCTCTGCCTATTTATATCTCCCTCCCCCAGCTCCTGGCAAACATTGATCTTTTTCCTGTCTCTGTAGTTTTGCCACCTTCAGAATGCCATGTAGTTGGAATCCTACAGTATGTAGTCTTAGATTGCCGTCTTGCACTCAGCAATATGCACTTCATGTCCTATTTCTTTTCACAGCTTGATAGCTCATTTCTTTTTAGCACCAAATAATTTTTCACTGTGTAGATGTACAACAGCTTATTTATCCATTGACCTGCTAAAGGATATTTTTATTGCTTCTAACTTTTGGAAATTAAGAACCAAGATGTTATAAACATCTGCATGCATGTTTTTATGTAAACATAAACATCAACTCATTTGGGTAAAGACCAATAAATATGATTGCTGGATCATATGGTGAAAGTTTGTTTAGCTTTATAAGAAACTGCCAAATGGTTTTCCAGAGACTTTACCATTTTGCATTCCTATCAGCAATGAATGAGCTTCCCATTACTCCACATTCTCACCAGATTCTGGTGTTGTCAGTGTTGTTGTGGATTTTTGCCCTTCTAATAGGTGTGCAATAGTATCCTATTGTTTTTATTTGCATTTCCCTAATTACATAGGAGTTTGAACATCTGTTCAAATGTTTATTTCTCATCTGTATATGTTCTTTGGTAAGGTGTCTGTTCAGGTATTTTGCCCATTTTTAATCCGGCTATAAAATATTTTCTAGGGGTGCCTGGGTGGCTCAGTTCGCTAAGCGTCTGCTTTCAGGTCAGGTCATGGTCATGATCCCAGGATCCTAGGATCCAGCCCTGCGTCAGGATCCCTGCTCTACAGGGAACTTTTCTCCCTGTCAATCTGCCCCACCACCCACTGTGCACTCTCTTTCTCTCCCCCCTCCCTCTTTCAAATAAATAAATAAAATCTTTACAAATGAAAAAAAATAAAATGTTTTCTAGAATTAAAGATATTAATGACATAATTTTCTTTTTATATTACCTTTAAGTGATTTGGTATGACACATTACAGAGGTTAGAAAACCCAGTAGGTCATTGCAAATATTAGAATAATAGTAATCTTTAATATTGATATAATTTACTCTGTAATTTAAAAAATAGTATAATAATGTGTGTTTTATTGGGTATCTATGCATTAAATAACTTTATTGGATATCTACTGTGCACAGTCTTCATTTGTGTCAGCAGTAATAGATAGTGAAAGATTAATATATAATTTTATTTAGTGGATTGTACCATGAAGAAAAATGAAGCAGTGTACGGGGATAGATACTGATAAGAATGTGCTATCTGAGACAGTATAATTAAGAAATGTTTGACTAAAGAAATGTCTTTGAAATAAAGAATTGTTGAGTAGAATGAGTTAGACATCTAGCTATATAGAGTAAGTGTGTTCTAGGAAGATGAAGTAATGAGTGCAAAAGTCCTGTGATGGAACAGTGTTTGGTATGAGTTATAAGATCAGCAAAGTGTTCAGTGTGATGAGAAGGCAGTGAGCCAAGAAGAACTTAACCAGCAGTCAACATATGCGCAACTTATATATGTCAAATAGTCAATTTGGATTATATATGAAGTGTAATGAAAGTGATTGGATTATTTTATACTTGGAAATATAATCAGATGCTCATATTTTTTAAAGAGTCATCTTGGCTACTGTATGAAACATTAACTTTGGGGTTCAGGTGTGTAAAGAATGGGATCACTTAGGAAAACAGAGTTGGCCAGAATGCAGATGATGGTGGCTTGTATAGGAGTGATTATGATGTTGGTTAGAGTTGAGATGTGTATGTTAATTGGGTGGAACGGTTTGCTAAGTCTTAGGTTTAGGGTGTGAGAATAAAAACACAAGTATGAAGTGAGCCTAAGGAAACTGCCTGGAACAATTGGGTCAGTGCTATTGTTGTTGACTAAGTTTGAACATGGAAGGAGAAGCAGCACTGAAGTGAAAAAGGAATAAAAGTTGAGTTTTACATATATTCAGTTTGAGTCATATAATAAATATCCAAGTGGAAATGATAAGATGATACTGGATATATTACACTAGATTTCAAGGTCAAGGTTGGGGTTAGACTTAAAATGTGGGAGTAACAAGTATATAAATTATATTCGAAGTTATTGGGTTGGATAAAATCATTTGGGAATTATTTAGGTGCTTTTCCCTAACTCCAACATTGAGAGTTAGATTACATGAAAGCTCTTAAAAAGTGGCCTGAGAAAAAGCTGTAAAATATGCAAAAGAAAAAAGAGCCAATCTAGCATAACTTATAGGGAGAATGATGACTCAAACTTGAGGGTGTTTTGTTTGTTTGTTCATTTTACTTTAATGTTGCTTTCACTTCAGTTTACTCCCAAACCAGGAGACACTGAGTATAGAGGAAATAAATGTAAATCAGTGGATGCAGAATCTAACCGGTGATGCCCCAATTCCTCATGATGGCACATATGTATACAAACAACAGGGCACAGTCTACAGAGAATGAGGTACTTCTCAGGTTGGAGGAAACAAGGAACCAGGAGCTCAAGATTTTATAGCATTAGGTGAGGGGCAAGTCACAGTGGTGCACAGGGTGTAACTCATAACAAGAAAGGGAGTTACTCAGAAGCACACACTTAAACCTTTCTGTATTTCTGTTATCATTTTCACACCAAGCTATTGGATTTCCTGTCAAGGCATGCCATTAACAACCATTGCAAAAAAAGTGAATTCAGGGCCAAGTAAGAAGAATATTTTAAAGAAAAAGTATATTGACTCTCCCAAGGAATATGGGAATACACAACTCACCGTCTGAGTTGGCAAAGTAGATGAAAGTATTGAGAATCTTCTGAATTCACAATACTTTTATCATGCGATAGATGGGAAAATATTCTTCATTAAGAAATTAACATTTAACCCACATCAGACACTTGCACTCATGTATTTGCACACACAATTTAAAACTCTGATATGATTAATTAACTTTTGAAAGGAACTAGGTAGAAAAAGGCAAAAGTGAAGTAATTTGGATACAACTAAAATTTCTAAAATTATTGAAAATAGTTAATTGTTAATTTTTAAAATATTCCAGTTTGAGGTAAATTTTTAGCCACTGATTAAAAAATGTAAAACCAGGGCTCCTGGATGGCTCAGTGGGTTAAAGCCTCTGCCTTCAGCTTAGGTCATGATCCCAGGGTCCTGGGATGGAGCCCTGCATGGCTCTCTGCTCAGCAGGGAGCATGCTTCCTCCTCTCTTTCTCTCTGCCTGCCTCTCTGCCTAGTTGTGATCTCTCTGTCAAATAAATACATAGAATCTTTAAAAAAAAAAAAAAAGACAACAACGTAAAACCAGCATAGGATTATTGAGCATAAATTTGTAAATCCAAGCATCCTTCATCTTGGAGATAAGATACATATTTTCAAATGAAAAGATATAAAAAGTAAACAAATATCCCATATTTAGTTGAAGCTAATGCAAAAATAACAAAACTCTCCTTAGTACTGGCCCTAACAACAGATTGATCAGCCCATAACTGACCCACTAATTATGGTACATTTGTGGCAGAATAAAACAAACATTTTAATTGCCTATCTCTAATTTGTTTCAATGAGTCAAACAAATATTTTAATTAAACAAACTTAAGTAACACGATGAAACTGAACTCAATAAAAGTTAATTATGAAAATAATGTGATAAAATTAAAGTGCCTGTATTAAATTAGAAAATGTCCAAAGGAGATATATGGCTTTGTAGTTACAAAGTAAAATTGATGTTGTAATGACATTATGGCCCTTTTAGAAATCATGGGGCTTTAACAAAAAAGGTATTATAAGAGCCAAATGAGGGGCGCCTGGGTGGCTCAGTGGGTTAAGTCTCTGCCTTTGGCTCTGGTCATGGTCTCAGGATCCTGGAATGGAGCCCCACATTGGGCTTTCTGCTTAGCAGGGTGCCTGCTTCCCCCCCTCTCTCTCTGCCTGCCTCTCTGCCAAATAAATAAATAAAATATAAAAAAATAAGAGCCAAATGAACAATAAATGTCTAAGTTGCTCTTTAAATTATAGTAAGTAGCTACACACAAGGCTCTTATATAAGTGTAAGTCATGCATATAAATTTGAGATCAAACTCTCAAAAAGGGTAGGAATTCTGTCCATTTTTTTCACTGCACCTAGAATGAAGAAATGCAATTTTGGAAAAAACAATCTTCAATGAAATATTAAAAATTAAATTAAAATTAGTTCTAGATATGTATTTTTAGTGACATGTCACTGTAAATGTATGGTATATATTTTGCTTTGAATTTATTTTGAAGAGTCAATATTACGTGATACTGTAGTAAGCCAGCTAATCTATGAGAGGAAAAAACCTGGCAAAATATTTTTGTATGTCTTGTGTATATATTAACTACAGTTTAAAATATTTTCCCTATAACAATCATATAGATAGAATCTCTCTGTAACTTTAGTTTATGAATCTTCTCCAGTAACACTCAGAGGCTGACATTCCATCTGACAGAAAATATTTGCAACTTATATTTAAAATGAAATCAAGAACCTCTTTGTTCCTGTGAATTCTGTGTCACACAAAGTACATTCAAGGTTGATTTTCGTTTTGAAAATGTATAAATGTATTTAAGTATATATTTGTTAGTATGAACAAGTTACTATGAACACCTCTTCTGATTAAGTTACAGAACAAGGTAATCTCATTTTCCTAGGAGGTAGAGCAGCTATGCATGTCACTTAACTAGAGTTATACAGGCAACATTTCATTCCATCAAGTATCATTCAACTTGAAACATAAGTGTATGTGTTATTTGGAACCTAGAAGATAAAATTCTGATATTAACATGATAGTAAGAAATTTTTGTTCTATTTCTAATGTCTTTTCAAAAGTTAAGTGTTTGCAATTGTGATAATTTAATTATGGGTGTTCTGCCTTCATTACACAAACCATGAATACTCTTTCAGAAAACAAGCCAACTCTGTGGACGTGTGAATTCCCACACGTCCTAGAGTGCAATTAACTTTACTTCTTACCACGCTGTGGCACCTGCAGACAATGAAGAAATCTGTTACAAGAACTATTTCCATAGCATGAATATGCAAGCCCCAGAATTAGTGTAATTCATTCAGCTGCAGATTATCTAGACTCCAGCCACAATACGTTTTATTGCCATGTGTCAGTTCACTGACAGCTTCATAAATCCTGCTCAATAAACATTAAATGTTTACTTCATTGTCTCAAAAATAAAGAAGCCTAGGGAAAGTTTTCTAGAGTAGAGCTGTGTAGTTGTGCATCCATATAGCAATGAGAACAATTCTCATTTAAAGCTGGAGATAATATGTGAGAGTATATATTTTCAACATTTGACAGGTATTGTTATCTGGGACAACAAACTTCTAGCTGGATATAAACTGCTCCCTCAGAAAGAAAAGTAGTAATATTTATGTTTTCTCTAAAATTTGAGTTTGAGGTCTTTATCATAGTATAATACACATGTTATACCAGATAAAGGAGATGAAAATAGGTAAGCATTCAGCATATTTGATTTAAAGATTAGCTATTCATGGTTTAGTTTCAGGTCAGTATGTTAGAACTGTTTCCCTGAGAATTACCTTTTTATTTTTTTTCCCCTCCAGTGGCTTGATTGAATATTTTAAAATAATAAACTGAAAATAGATATGAATGGATTTTCAGTTCACAAATATCAAAATCAAATATGATCTAGTCTCCTCCATTAATTCCTTCTAAAATGAGGAATGAATCTAAACAGTACTAACTCCAGCTCTGAGGCCGGAGCCACACAAATATACAAATCTCCCTCACAGATTGATTGTTTTTAGTTTTTTGTGTGGCTTAGTCTGCATGTATGAGAACATTAATTGAGGCCTTTTCTCTTTGTTTTCTTTCAGGTCTTGGTTTGCATTTTGTACAATGTTTCTGGGATTTCATTTACCCAGCACATAACCCTCTCTGTGAGTATATACAGGATAATTTAAGTCTTACTTGTACATTTGATTCTTAGGAAAAACCTATAAATTACAAAACAGAATGGAGGCAGGGACTTACAGTCTTCTATTTGTTCTCCTGGTGCTCCTTCACCAACTACACTATTCCTCTGTCCTTTTTACAAAACAGAGCAGGGCTCTCCAGAGTCACTGATTATCCTGCCTTTATACAAAGGCATTCACCAGTCCCTAACTTTGGTAGAAATTTTTGTGAAAAGTGGCTTGTAGTCTAGGGCAGATGAATGTGTCTACACTGTTTCATGCTCAGTGATATTTCTCCTTTTTCTCCCTTTGCTACCACCTAGGACTATGAGGCTTAGAAGGAAAGAGTTTTGAGGTGTGGAGTGAGATTATTAATGCTACTTCTGCTGAAATGGCCCCAATCTGCAAGCCCCATGAGAAAGTTATTGGACCCACAAACTTACATTTTGTGAATTGAAAATGTAAGGCAGTTAACACAACTAAACTTAAATTGTCATCTAGCAGACTCCAGTGGTCATTTCTAGAAAACAAGACAAAACAAAAAAACTTGGAAGCTACCCCTCCAATCAGTAACTGACATTAATAGAGGTATCTTAAAGCATTTAGGTGATGCTTTCCCAGATAGGAAAATGACAACCCAACTTCAAGATTAAGATTTGATATGAGTATTTTAACAGCAGTTGGTGAAAGTAAGGAGAACTCTATATTGGCGTTCTTAAATGGAATGAAAACTCATTAACATAAGCAAAAAAGAAAGTCATTAGATAAATATGAATACTCAAGACAGAGATGACAGGGCAGCTTGATTCATAATGAAAATGTGTATAATGAAATGGCAGCCCAACAAAAGAAAATTGAGGTGCAGTTGGCATAGTAAGGAGATACTGGACATAGTCAAAGAGATTCGCTTCAAAGAAACAAAAAAAAATTCACAAAAACTCTTCTATGGGAAATACAATCCCAATGAACTCAGAGCTCTAAAAGATGAGTAGATAAAAATAAAGTAAAACAGCATCAGCAATATTATGGAGGTCTATGAAGATTCTGACATTTAGAAGAACTCACAGTCAAGCAAAAGAATATAAATTTGAAAATTATCCTAAAAAGAAACATAAGAAAATATATTAAAAATGCTGATGGAATTAAAAATTTTTAGGTTTTTATTTTAATTCCAGTATGTTAACATACAGTGTTATATTAGTTTCATGTGTACAATATAGAGATTCAACAATTCTATACATACATTACTCAGTGCTTATCACAAGTGCATTCCTGTATCCCCTTAACCTACTCTTCCCCATCCCCCTGCCCACCTCACCTCTGTTAATCAGTTTATTCTTATTTTTCATGATGGAATTAAAATTATAAAATAAATAAATGAAAACCCTGGAATAGTATGAAAGAATCCAGATGATTAAAATCATTTATAAAGTATTTCTAAAATGCTTCAAATCAATATTTAGGAAGAAAGACTGAAATGATCCAAACAAATTTTTAAAAATCTACATGGCAAAAATACTGTAGAACAAACAGAAATTGTTTGCGACGAAAGTAATGCACAAGGTAATTCTTAAATATAAAAATAAATATTAATATATGTCATAAACATAAATGATTCAAATGCAGACAGGTGATAGGAAGGAAGAATTCATAGGAAAAGAATGCCAGTCAGTACATGAAAACATATTTGCAGGGCACCTGGGTGGCTCAGTCAGTTAAGCCTCTGCCTTTGGCTCGGGTCGTGATCCCAGAGTCATGGGATTGAGCCCTGCATCAGGCTCCCTGCTCCAAGGAGAGCCTGCTTCTCCCTCTCCCTCTGCCTGCTGCTCCCCTGCTTGTGCTGTCTCTCTCTCTAATAGATTAAAAATAAAGAAAGAAAAGAAAAAATATTTGCTCTCACTTAACAAACACATGGAAAATGAAAAAAAAAACAATGAAGAAATGTTTTGCTTATCATATGAAAAAGAGGTAAATAAATTGCATATAAGACTTGAGAATATAAGATATGATGTTATAAGTTGATGCACACATTTTAGAGGGCAAATTGAAAATGTCTTTAAAAATTAAAAAAATGCATATATGGCTTGATTAATCATTTCTGCCCAAGTTTATCCTAAAAATACATTTGCAAAAAATATATATAGATTCACAACTATGTTGTTTATCCTAAAATGTTTATCCTAAAAAGTTTATCCTAAAAATACATTTGCAAAATACATATAGATTCACAACTATGTTGTTTACTGTTATTTTGATTATATCAGGAAAACATAAATTAAAAGTCTAGCTACACAAAACTATATTATAAGCTATCCATTCATTTGCTTATACACATATCAGACATTCAGAAACATTACACAAGCATATTATGGTTATTCTGAAAACTGAGTTTGGAGGAAGAGGCTTTCTATGTATTTCTGGAGGTATTTGCTTTAAAAAAATTTTATTATAAAATTACAATTAAGGAATAATCTATCCCATATTCTCAATAAATTTTTAAGGAATATAAAAATATATATATGCTTTATATAAAGTATACATATATAAATGCACATATATGTGTATATATTACACTGTAAGGTAAAAAAAAAAAACTAAAACAGAGATAAGTGGCTGAAAGGCATACAGAAATAAAAAAGGAAAATTGCAAGATTTTCCCTGCAGGACAAGAACTCGAGCAATAATATAATAATCAAGCTTGTGAAAGGGAAAGAGGGACCAGGTCAAGACAGATTAAATGTACTAAACTCTCATTTTTTTATTTTATGGAGTCAGTAGATATCATCCAGTGACATTTCATAGTTTTATAGTTTAAATATTAAAAGAAATAAAAACTAGAAATATTAATATTTTCAGGTTATTGCTTTAGGGGAATGGCCTTGAAGATGAGGAGATATGTAGTAGGAACCTGTTTTTCTGGATCACAAGGTCTATATTACTTTGGTATTATTTTTGACAAAAATAAAATAATTGCTTTATGCCACATAGAAACCCACCTTCACTTCTTTCTTTCTCAGGTTTAGTTACTTCCTCTTCTCTATCTATGTCTTTCCCATATCTCTCAGAGTCCCAATCACTGTCTTGGGAGTTATTTGCTTGTAGTGCCAAATATAAAATGGGAGAAAAGAATATGTCTTCATAAATGTATACAAGGACCATACTTCTAGAAGAAAGTAAAAAAGAAACATCACTTGTCTACTGAAAGAAAACAGAATGGCTTTTTATTTAATAAGCCAACTATTTGGGGTGGATGGGTGGCTCGGTAGGTTGAGCATCTGCCTTTGCCTCAGGTCATGATCCCAGGTCCTGGGATCTAGGCTCCCAGCTCAGAAGGGAGCCTAATTCTCCCTCTCCCTCTGCAGCTCTCCCTGCTTATGCTCTCTCACTCCCTCTCTCACTCTCTCTCTCAAATAAATATACAATATCTTGAAAAATATTTCTAAAAAAGAGATTTCCTTAAAAAAAAATAAACCAAATACTTTTCCCCCCAAGTTTTTATTTAAATTCCAGTTAGTTGACATACTGTGTAATATTAATTTCGGGAGTAGAATTTAGTGATTTTTCACTTACATACAATACCCAGCGTTCATCAGTAGTGCCTTCCTTAATACTCATCACCCATTTAATCCACCCATTCACCCACTTCCCCTCTGCCATCCTCAGTTTGTTCTCCATAGTTAAGAGTCCCTTTTCTGGTTTGCCTCTCACCTTTTTTCCCCCAATGTTCATTCGTTTTGTTTCTTAAATTCCACATGTAAGTGAAATCATATGATAAACAATTTATTTTTAAAATTTGTTCTTACTGCCTTTTAAATGTAGCTGTTTAAAATTAATTAAAAATAAATAAAATATAACTTTTTTAAAGATTTTATTTATTTATTTGATAGAGAGGGAGAGATCACAAGTAGGTAGAGAGGCAGGCAGAGAGGAGGAAGCAGGCTCCCTGCTGAGCAGAGAGTCCGATGTGGGGCTCGATCCCAGGACCCTGAGATCATGACCTGAGTGGAAGGCAGAGGCTTAACCCACTGAGCCACCCAGGAGCCCCTAAAATATAACTTTATCTAGTGATTTGATACTATATCCCTCTAATATCATTCATTAGCTTTTTATTTGGTGTATGTATGATCTTCAAATGGCTACTATGTAGATATTAAAATTGTCATTTTTAAACTCAGTCATTTTCCTGAAACCTCATAGTAGCTTTATAAAGGGGAATGCCAAATATATGGTTTTTCAGTTAAGTTTGTTCTTTAATCACACAACATAACCTCAAGCATAAAGCGTAAATAATGTGTGAGTACCTTTCAAATCTGCAATTTAAGAATAAAATAACAGGGAAATAGATATGGATATCATGGAAATAGGGGTATGTGGCAATTTTCCTTTAGTTCAAGATTTGAGTTGGTTAGAGAGAAAAATCCATCAGCAAAGTATAAAGCATGATTCCCCCTCCTTCATTTGACAGATGAAGAAAATGCTTAATGCTTATCAAGAATACACAGACATCCAATATTTCATTCCCAGTACTTTCATATGCAGTACCTTTCCTTAGTTAAACCAAGTATCTTTCTTAGAAAATCTTATTCTGGATTTCATAGGATTTCAAAACAATAATCAGTAAAACACATTATTTACACTTGCCTCTAAGCCTCTGAGGAGGCCTGCAAAACAAAGGGAGTTTCAAAGTTGCTATGAGCCAGGGAGGTGAGGATTTTTATAAAGTTACCTCTGAAATTATAAGTGACACAAAAATGACATTGAGTAATGAATAGAAATCCTGAAACATTATTGTGTTTGTGAGATATATTGTGGCATTGCATACCTTCTACTGCTTGAATGTGTAAATCCTCCTATTATTTCATATTCCATGTATCTAATTTTCAGAATATATGTCTTCAGTGAAAAATCATGTACATAATTGCCCTCTAATAGGTTATATTTTAGGCCATAGTTTGTGCCCTGTACACACTCTGGGGGATAGTGCACATTTCTTTTTGTGATTTTTCTCTGATGCATATGATGTTTTGAATTGCTAAAATAGTTTTTATTTTAATTTGAAAATTGTTGATATATACAAAGAAGCATGTATAAATTGATAGATACAAAGAAACAATGAGACGAAGTTATATAAGAAATAACTCTGAACCTGCAATCCAGTAAAAAAAATATATATATATTATTATAGTGAAGCTGTGGCGTACTTCCTGAATTCCCCCTTTCCTCTATACAGGCACTTGCTCCTCAAGCTGACTGTTCACAGCTATGCACACTCCTCCCACCGCCAGCAATTCCTGGGGAAATGACTAGTTGATTTGAGATACAGAGGTCCAGTTCACTTACCTCATATCAGAAGAGTTCTAAATGTATTCAGTGGAATTGACTATTTGATTCCCAGCTTATGTGCATTTTATTTCTACATGGTTACACACCTGACAATACATTAGTATAGTTTTGACTTTAAACAACCAAGATGTTTTAAGGAATTTTTAAAAATATACTCAGGTGTTCACCACATCTGCTGCTGTTCATTTCCTTTGGTAAATCCAGATTTTCATCTTGAATCATTTTTCTTTTTCTGAAGAACTTTCAATAACATTTGTTTCAATTCAGATTTACGGAAAATCTATTTCCTCAGCACTTTTTCTCTAAAAACATATTTATTTTTTGTTTCATTTTACTTTAACTTTATTGAAATTTAATTGAAGTATAATAAGCTATACTTGTTTAAATTGCAAGATTTCACCTGTTTTTTTAAAATTTCATCAGTTTTGAGATAAATAGAAGACATATGAAACCATGTGAAACTTATATTACCACAGTCAGCATAGTAAACATTTCTACCATCTTCCAAAAGTTTCCTGTGCCTTTTTTTCAATCCCTGCACTTTTATCAGATAATCTCTGAATTACTTATCACTACAGGTTAGTCTATACTTTCTAGCATTTGATATGTATAGAATTATGTACAGGTACTGTTGTTTGCTTGGTTTATTTTACTCAATGTGATGATTTTTAGATTTATGCATATTGTTGAATGTATTAGCAGTTTCTTTTTACTGCTGAGTATTATTCTATACATAGTGATTATAATCTAATAATATATTTAAAAGTTGCTAAGAGAGTAGATCTTAAGAGTTCATATCAAAGATTTTTTTTCATCTTTTCTTTTGCATAATACCTGCTATTTCTCTTTTCTTGGTTGTGTTTTATCACTTTAAATTTATTTAGGGCTCTTTAAATGTTTGGATAAAAATCCTTTGCTTTTATGTGTGCTACAGATACTTTTCACACTTTGATCATCTTTTTTCTTTTTTTTTAAGATTTTATTTATTTACTTGTCAGAGAGAGTGGGAGCGAGCACAGGCAGACAGAGTGGCAGGCAGAGGCAGAGGGAGAAGCAGGCTCCCTGCTGAGCAAGGAGCCCGATGCGGGACTCGATCCCAGGATGCTGGGATCATGACCTGAGCCGAAGGCAGCTGCTCAACCAACTGAGCCACCCAGGTGTCCCTTTGATCATCTTTTTACTTTATTTTTTCTTCCTTCTTTTTTTTCTAATAAAAAGAGAAATGTTTGTTTCTAACACTCTTGCCCCATCTTCAGAGCGTATTCAGTATCTTACTACTTCTCATTTCTGCCACCTTGGTCCAAACTATTTGTATTATTTTAATACCAATCTAATTGCTTTCCCTGCTTCCATGTTTAACCTTTTATATAGAAGTTCTCTCTCTCTTGATTTGCTGAGGTGCATCTAGGTTGTTTATTATTAATTAATAAGTGCTTTCATTTTCACTTGTCAGATTGATCCTGTTTCGATAATAAATTACATGGTCATTCTACCTATGGATTATTTTGTTGCTAGTATATAAATATATAACTAATTTTTTGACATTGATCTTATGTTTTACACATCTGACTTTAATTATTTATCTATACAGCCTTTGAGGTTTTCCCTATAGGCAGTCATACCACCTACTAACAATGAAAGCTAAGTTCCTCTACTTTAAATTCCCATCACTTTTATTTCATATGTATAGTTCCCCCTTATCCTGAGGTGAACCAGGAGCCTACTTATACATGCAATGTGTTACATTACAGAAGAGGAAATTTGACTTTATATTTGGAACCAAAAATTTGACTTTATATTTGGAACCAAAATTTTTATACTCCTCAGTAAGCATTCCTGCCCTTTACTCTGGGGCAGATACTATTTCTGTTAAATGCTGTAGGTAAACTTGCCTTATACTCTGGTGGGAAACACTATCTTTATTTTTCTAAGGCTATTTGCTATACAAACATTCTTGAAAAAGGCAGTTTGGAACAAAGAACAAAGATGCTAACTGCTTGAAAGATTTGCTGAAACATAAGAGACTCATGGGAAACTGTTTCTCAGTACACATGGTTGCCTCTTTAAATTTTGGCCTATTATATTCATCTAGAGGTTATCTTTTCATTTTCTAGCTTATTACTGTTTAGGTTTTATGGTATCCTCTTATTTTTAATGTCTGTAAACTGTGAAAATTAGTTTAATTCCTAAAATTATCTGCCTGTGCCCTCCATTTTTAAACAAAAATTTACCAGTCTTGCCAATTTTTAACAGATTTCTGTAAGTCATCCTTATTTACATTACTGAAATATCTTCATTTTCTAATTTATTACCTTCTGCTCTTGATTATTGGCTTTTTGGGGTCTATCTTTAACTTATTTCATGGATGTTTTTCTACTATATAACTTGCTTAACTTATTATTTTTTCAGTCTTATTACTGTCTAATATGTTTCATGAAACTACACAGTTTCCCAATAGTCTGCTTTAGTCACATTCTATTTGTTACACTATGTTCTAATTGTTTATTACTCAGTTACATGCAATTCTGTTTTCCTACAGTTATCTAAAACTGCTTTTAATGTTCAAACTGTTTTTAAAATAAATTTTTGGGATGCCTGGGTGGCTCAGTTGGTTAAGCATCTGCCTTGGCTCAGGTCATGATCCCAGGGTCCTTGGGATTGAGTCTCACATCGGGCTCCCTACTCAGCAAGGCACCTTCTTCTCCCTCTCTCTCTGCCTGCTGCTCCCCCTGCTTGTACTCTTTCTCTCTCTCTGGCGAATAGATAAATAAACTATTTAAAAAGATAAAATAAATTTTCATTATTGATTTTTAACTTAATATTGTCATTTTCAGAAATTGGAGTCTATTTAAGGCCAACTTGAAATTTATGTCCTTGTCTGACATATATTATTTAGTGGTGTAAATTTCTCACAATGGTGGGTGACTTGTTGCTTCACGAGAGACCTTGATCAGCAGGAGCAACATCATCAACCTGGCTCCAAGACCTTGGGAACAAAACAGGCATTGCCTCGTATGTTCCTGCCAGATCTCATGCGAAAAACTAAGAGTGATGCACATTCCCTGAGTATCCAACCCCCTCCCTGAAATTTTCCCATGTTATATTAAACTTACACTGTTATTCTCTTTATCTTTCAAATTACTCTGCTTACTACACACAGCTCTCCTGAATCATCTCCCTGACTCACCCTTGTCCTCTGTCCATAGATGGATTAAGATGTGCTCCAGCTAATGTTTAACTGTTTAGTGCCCATTTGTATGGGACACTAAACAGTAAAGCGTGGCAAACAATTCTGGATTGAAGATGGAGGGACTGAAACTTCAGTGACATTTTTGCAGAGTAGAAGTTCTCTTAAAGGTTTTCTTGGGTAAGTACAGTGTATAGTTGAAGGGAAAGCTTAGTAAGTACGTGATTGTTGGTGACATATTAAAGAGAGTGCTCCAGTAAGAGTAGATAGAGTACCTCTGATTTTAGGGTTGATGGGTCCAGTTTCTCAAGGATTAGGTCTGCATAGGCAGACCTAAGTTACAAGTTTGTGGCCTGAACCAAATTTTCCTTGGCAGCTGAGTAACTGAATTGTTACCACGGTTCTCCTTCCTCATTCTTGCATAGGTCACAGACTTCTCTAATACTATGATGAAGGGACCTCATTATATTAAGCCCTTTTTGACTTGCTGCTTTGGTATGACATAACACTTTCCAGAATACCCACTCCATGCAACGCTTCCTTTAAGAATTGAGAATTACCTCTCATTCTATGTCACTCTTAAGTTTCATATTTGTGTGCCTTTCATTTGCTGAACTATACATATTCTTGTTTACTTTTTCCTTTATCGTGAATATGTTTCCCAACACTGAATTGCTTCATCTTGTTTAAATTCAGTTTGAGAACCTACTCTAGGAAGTTTTTCCTGGAGGAAAGTTATGTTATTTTTAACTTAGTTTTTATAATTCACCGTTGCCCTGGAATATTCTGCATTCTTTTAATTGCCAGTTTATCACATGCAAGGAAAATTTAAAACCAGCAATGGGGTGGTATAGTTGTAAGTACTTGAATCTGGATGATGTGAACACTGAAAACCCACTTTTGACTTCATTATTAAAATGTTGATTTCATTAATATACTCCTTAATAGATTGTAGGAATGCTGACAGAAGCTCTAAATGTTAGGGTGTGATATGAGTCATGCTTTCTTTTATTCTGTTTTTCTAAAAATCCTTTTTTATCTTTTTATGATACATAGGACAGAAACCCACTAACACAATATTAATCAAAACAGAGGAATCTGTGTCTCATCCCCAATGCTAACATTGAGAAGAGAGGAGAGCCAACCAGGGCAGTTCTAGGAGTATTATAGACAGTTGTGTACAACACAAAATCCTTCTGTTTCTTTCTTTCCTTCTCCTTTCCTTCTTTTTTTTTCTTCCTTTCTTTTCTTTGTTTCTCTGCCTCTTGTCTCCCTCATGTTGTTTGTCTATCTCCTTTTTCTCTGTCCCCTATGGCTGCTTTTCTCTGTTTAGCTTATTCTCTGCTAATAAATGCAGGTTTTCTTCATATGGCAGTTAACATGGTTTAAGATCCTCCTGTATTTGACATCAAAAGATTCTAAAATGAGAAAGTCAAGAAAAGGAATAAAATATGACACTTTTTCGGTTACACTTGTGAACTCTTCACTGGAGGGGCCAAAGTTTTTTTAGTATATCTTTATCAGCATCGTGTGATTGGAGTGGAAAAGAAGTAGTTCCTTATGCAACTTCAAGTGCTATTCAGACCTAAAAAGCATATGCCTAGTACCCATAAACTTCACTATATTCATTACATGTGTATCTGGAGTTTTGCTAAGTTAAGGTTCCAGGGAGGTTGTGGGTTTTGATAACTGTAATAGAGTTGCCCCATAAATAAATGCCATTTAAACTAAACTTGCAAGCTCTACTTAACTACATAACACAACTCACATTATAGAATTCAGCCCGAGTGGTTGAGCTAACAGAGAAATTCCTAATGTAGAATATGTTTATGTTCTTCTACTGACCCCCTCAGCACCAATACATTGATTTTAAGTAGAGTAAGTGCCTTTCTTTGAAAGAGAATGAGGATTTCATAATCATAGTGAAATTTCGGCATCATACTGAAATCTTACTTTGGCATTTGACTATTGTAAGAAAGCTGTGAAATCATAGTTCTATTAAAAGGAAATAATTGTCACAAAAGAATATCTAAATGCATAGTTATCTATGTGCATTACTCTAGTGTTACATTTTGGTTTTACTTTTTCATCAGTTGCAAGTCTGGTTGATAGGAAAGAAAATCACAGAACTGTAATTACATAGCTATAACTATAGTTCACTTTGAACACAGAGAAGAAATTGTTTGTTTTATATATCACCTGTGCCACTTGACTTAGTTATCCTACAAAACAGACATAAGTTTTTAACATAAAAAGCAGAATTTAAAAAAATAAGATTCGTATGCTTCCAAGTTAGTGACACTTTTTTTGTGATTTTCTTTTCAGTTATTCCAAACACCATATTGCCTGTTGATGGACAAGCTGTTTTCTCACTGGCGTAAAATATATAAAATATATATTATGGCATACTGGTATACTATGTAATGTGTATGAATGCTTTAAAAAATGTTTTCTCCACTTCTTGCCTTATTCTCTTGGCTTATGTACAATTGATCCTCTCTGGCCCCCACAACTATCCCAGCCTATTTGATACTGAGATGAAAATCTCCTTGATACTTATTGCCAACATTTTATGTTTCAAAGAGAAAATATGCAGTTTCATTTTGGGAAGTATTGCTGTATTTAAGCAGAAAAACGTAAAAAATTATTTTTAGTTCTAAAGTAAACCATTTCATTTATAATGTATGTTGGTTTATAATTTTTATCTTACCCAAATAAGTGGAATATTGCTTTGAATGACCCAAAACAAAATACAAACATATGGTCCAATTTCTTTAACTTAAAACAACAAATGTTTAACTACCTACTTGTTGGCTCTACAATGCAAATGGCACAAAGGTGTATAAAAGAGTACATTATTTATAATCACTCAAATGAATCAAATTGTCCTTAAAATAAATACAGCAACATTTACTAGAATTTACCATGAAAAAGAGTAAAGCACAATTTTGTATCATGTCTGTCCTTACCCTATTCTGTAGAGATAATGCTCAGCTTCCTTTTCAGAAACATACACTAAAAACTATATAAAATGACTGTAAGTGAATGCATGAAATGAAAACTTTCTTGTAATTCTTGGTAAATAGTATTTGTTCTTAATCACAATCCATATAGTCATGGGTCTTTAAATTTTATTTAGTATTTAGCCTACACGATATTAACATTATCACCATTGTAGATACAGTAAACATTCTCAGGTATTCTAAATTTACTACCTATTTAAACTGTAATATTGATTCTGTGTGCTCAATGCTAAGAACTTGAGCAGAGCAGGATGGAAAGAATAAATATAATCACATGAATAAAATACTTGATAAAAGGACAGCAACTGATAATCAACAGATCTGGGTAGGAGTTAGAAATAAAGAAACCATCATCTATCAAAATTAACTTGGCTCTTAAGTCTGTATTATACCCCCTATATCGTGTTAGAGCCTTCAAAAATGAAAGTTGAGGAAATCACAAGTATTAGAAAGTAAAGAACTTACTCTAAATAAATGATGTAAGTTTGAGAGCATCTAAAGATGGTAAAATATCTTGTTGTGCTCTAGTGAGGCTATGAGAAGAATAAATAAAATAATATTATTTTCTTTTTTTTTAAGATTTTTTTTTTAATTTATTTATTTGACAGATAGATCACAGGTAGGCAGAGAGGCAGGCAGAGAGAGAGGGGGAAGCAGGCTCCATGCTGAGCAGAGAGCCTGTTGCGGGGCTCCATCCTAGGACCCTGAGATCATGACCCTAGCCGAAGGCAGCGGCTTAACCCACTGAGCCACCCAGGTGCCCCAAAATAATATTATTTTCTAAAGAAGTAGAATTCAACTGATAAAATTAAGAATGAAATAAAAGATGCCTTGATAGTTCAAGCTTTGATTATATAATTAAGCTTATATTAATGTAAGAGAGAATTTTCAATTAATTTATTGTTACTTTGTTCCATGTTCTACTCTAGGCACAGAACAATAAAAATTAAAACTGATTCTTAGAAAAATATTAGGAGATAATGTACTTGTTTCTCATATTCTCAAATTCCTAAGGATTCTGACATTCCTAAGGATTCCTTAAGAATAGAATGAATTCCTAAGGATTATGTCATAATTCCTTATGACATAATTATGTCATAATTCCTTATGAATATAATTATGTCATAATTCCTTATGACATAATTATGTCATAATTCCTAAGGATCATGACTCATTGAAAATTGACAGTGACTTCAATATTAGGATTAAAGTGTTCAGTTTCTACTATTAAGTAGAATACTTCTTATCAACAGAAAGGATATCTTCCTGTGTGTGCAACAGCATGGATGAATCTCATTGTGCTAAACAAAAGAATCCATGGAGATTCCATTATATGAAATTAACTGTTTCATTATTTAATCTTCATAGATATCAATCTTGCAAGACACTTACTTCAAAGTTCACTTCTTTTTAACTCAAAACATTTTCATAGATAATTTTATAAGACATAGATCATATTTTAATTCACTTATTGATTTCACTTGTAAATATTTATTAAGTTACTGTGTTATGTGTTAGGGATCAGTTTGAATAAGAAAAGATCCCCAATCTCAAGGTGCTCATAGTCTATTTACAGAGACAGATAAAATTAGAAGTTAGAGTGGAATAAAAATACAAGATGATTGACAACCCATACATATATTGTCATACTAGAAATAAACATGGAATCTATCTCTCTGTAAGGAAAAACATCTAATAAAGATACATATGAGGAGAGTCTGGGTGGCTCAGTCGGTTAAATGTCCAACTCTCAATTTCAGCTCAGGTCAAGACCTCAGGATTGTGGGATTGGCCCTACATGGAGCTCCATGCGGAGTGGGAAGTCTGTTTGAGATTTTCTCTCTCTCCTTCTCCCTCTGCCCCCTCCTTCTTCTCTCTTTCTAAAGTAAATAAATAAATCTTAAAATATATATATATATGACCAAAAGATTATAAGGACTTCTCAGTACAAATAAGAACACTGAACTCTTAAGTCTTTGTAGGCTGTTAATCACAATAACTGGTATGGTATATAGAAATGTTAAATGAACTTAATTTATGATAATAAATATGTAGAAGGAAAGTATTATCCTCTTAACAATTCCAGGCAAAAAGGAAAAAACAAAACAGATACAGTTTACTGGATATTCAATATAAAGTAACAAGATCTGTTTTCAGAATTCAGTAACAAGATCAGTTTTCAGAATTCACTTTGAAAAGTAATATGTCTATGGGAGAATCACTTCACAAAGTTGTTTATGTCGTGATACAATTATGTCATTGCTATGTGTATTTCTATTTGGTCCTCCATAGGCTAACTGTCTAAGCCACTGCTTTCAATTTCAGAGAAACATTGTGAAAACCAGAACACTTCCATAGCTCATTGGAAGACCTGTCTTATTTACTGTAGTTCCACTTGACCTGTTCCATATTTTAGGTCATTTTAGGCATTTACACATTTTTATTTTACATTTGCCTCTTTACTGAGCAAGTATTGTAAAATCAAAACTATAGACATATGTTATAGGCACATTAAAATACAATGAAATAGTATGAGCTCCCTTTTATTTATCTCAGATGCTACTAGGAAAGAATGACCTTAATGAATTTTAACTGCATTTTTCCAATTGCTTTATCAAAAAACTTGTCTGTCTAGTTGTATATTCTGTTAGCAAACCTTCTTGACTCCCTATCCAAAATTTATTACAAATATGACTGCTCCTCACCATTTCCAGCTCTGCTATATTCATTTAAGCCACCATTATCTCTCATCTGTATTGCTTAATGAAGCTTTCACTTGGTTTCTCATTTTCCATCTTGCCCTCCTATAGTCTGTTCTCCACAGAGTAGCCAATGTAATTCTTTTAAATTGTAAATCAAAGAATCTTATTCCTCTGCTTAAAATTATCTACTAGCTTCTCATCTCTCCAAACAAAATTCAGAAATCCTGACTGAGCTGCACCCCTGCTAGCTCACCGGCACTATTTCTAACAACTTCCCCTTTTAACTCACTCTGTTTCAGCCACACCGGCCTTCTTTTTGCCTTTTGAACCTGTCAAATTTACTGCTAGTTAGGTGCTTCTTGTGGGTAATGTTTCTTCTTTATGGAAAGCTTCCTGTAGGCATCCACAGAGCACACTCTCTAGCTTTACTCAAATCTTTGCTTTCCTTTCATTTTCCAGATTATTTCTCTCCTTTATTTTACTTCATAACAATTATCACTACCTAAAATGTTTGTTTATTTATTTATTTATTTATTTCAGTCATCTTTCTTAAACCATTAAGAATAAGATCCATGAACATTAAGGCTTCTTTTTTGTTTTATTTATACCTGTATCTCCAACATCAAGAACATAGACTTTCAATGATCAATTCATGAATGAGTGGATGAATGAATGAGTGAATAAATGAATGGAATTATGTACGGATATATTTTGTTCAGAAGTAAGAGCTATTTTTTTTTTTAAGATTTTATTTATTTGACAGAGAGACACAGTGAGAGAGGGCACACAAGCAGGGGGAGTGGGAGAGGGAGAAGCAGGCCTCCTGCAGAGCAGGGAGCCAGACATGGTTTGATTCCAGGACTCTGATCATGACCTTGAGTGGAAGGCAGAGCGTTAACTACTGAACTATCCAGGCACCCCAGAAGTAAGAGCTATTTTAAGAATACCTCCTATGGTTGGTCTCCCCCTCTGAGGAGCATCTGAGTAGCATCTGGGATAAATCTCTAGATTGTATGTTTTTGTGAAGGAGCCAGGACAATTTTCTTCCATCATGGAGGAAAAGTTAAAATAAAGCTGGGTGGCACCTGGGTGGTTCAATGGCGGGGTGTGCCTGCCTTTGGCTCAGGTTGTGATCTCCGGGTCCTAGGATGAGCCCTATGTCAGTCTCCCTACTCAGTGGGGAGTCTGCTTCTCCCTCTGCCCCTCCCCTACTTGTGCACATGCAGCTATGCTTGCTTTCTCAAATAAATAAAACCTATTAAAACCTTTGAAAAAACAAAATAAAAGAAAGCTAGAAAATTTAAGTTAAATAAAAACATCACTTGATAGTAATCATTCACCTACAGAGAATAGTTAACTATTTCACTGGACTTTTATGCATTGAAAATAAGGTATCCAGTAAAAGGATAGGCCGAAAAAGAATACTCTGGTAAGAACTCACAATCACTATCAGAGATTCTAAATTCAAATTCTAAGTTCTTTATGCAGGTATGATTTTTATTAAGTTACTGAAATTCAATATGCATTCATTACTATCTATTTCATAGTTTTATAATAAGTAGATAATATATGATACATGATTCTGTTACTATACATGAACTGTTATATGAGTCTTAGTTACTATTTTAATGGCATAAATTATCATGATTTAACTCATTCACATTTTACTATTTAAAAAACCAGAGTCTACTAGAAGAACAGTGCAGAATTTGCTTTTGTTTTTATCTAATACTGGAGATTCTTGTATTAACAGTTGTGTCTAAAGAGCCCTACTTTAGAGGATCTTACAAAACTCACTGAACTTCAGTCACAGACACAAGTGATTTATTTTAACTTACTTACGTTTTTTAAAAGGTGCCAGATTTGTGTATCTCTGAGTATTTTCTTTGTTACTAGGAAAGTAGTTTGAAAGAGCCCTGAATTACTTATCATAGACATCTAATTACTTTGTCAAAATTGTCTAAAATTTCCTACACTTACATAAATTTGTCCATTGCTAAGGTTAATACACTCCAGTGGTTTTTTTTCACCATTCATAGAGCCAAAAGGAGTATTATTAAGCAAATTAGCACATCACATTTTAAGTGATAGTAGTTACAGAGTATTTGTGGTGCCTAACCTTACAAATAGGGGAGAATCAAAATTTGCTTACCTCCTTTAACATACTTAGAATAATTATGAGGTAATGATTGACAAATACTATATTTTCAAGTACAAACTATCACTCACAATGTACTTTTCTTATATTTTTTATGGTTAGTATGATACAATAAAGTTCTGTTTGCTTTAAATGTGCTAAATTTTCTACATACATGAAAACAATGGCTATCATTATTTCTAGTTTTATACAAGTATTTGCTTAAGACTTTACATATTTGATGCTTTTAAAAATTCATTACCAAAAATAATTAGATAGTACAGTTCACATTTTACAGTAAATAATTGATTATTTTGTAATCAATTACCAAAATTTTTTATTTCCTATGGATAAATAAAAATATAGATTGCCAAAAAGTGTTGTTTTCTGATAAGAGTTTATGTTCAAGTTGTGGAGTATGGTCATATTTTCTTCAATATGTGTAAGGTGCTTTTACTATAAATTTATTAAAAATAAAATAATGATACTATTCTAAGAAAGTGTGTGGTCTTTAAGAAAAAAGAGACCTGGGGGCACCTGGGTGGCTCAGTGGGTTAAAGCCTCTGCCTTGGGCTCAGGTCATGATCCCACCATCCTGGGATCCTGGGATCAAGCCCCACATCGGGCTCTCTTCTCAGCAGGGAGCCTGCTTCTCCCTCTCTCTCTCTGCCAGCCTCTCTGCCTACTTGTGATCTCTGCCTGTCAAATATATAAATAAATTAAAAAAAAAAAAAAAGAAAAAGGAGAACTGGCATCATCTCAGTGCTTTGTTGAGTGTTCAACATATTAATACAATCAAAACAAAATTTAAAACTGAGAAAGAGTGAACTTTTTTAAAATTTTCAAAATGGCAACTGTTGAAGTTTTTGTTATATTTATTTAACATTTTGGAAATATTTCTTGTATTCTAAATCTCTATTGTGCTTTTATTTTTACTATGGTGTAGCACTTCATCATGTCACATATTCATCATTTTGTTTTTGTGGTAAGAATATTTAAGATCTCATCACTTAGCAAATTTGAAGTACACAATATAGTATTGTTAACTATTCACATTAGATTTCCAGAACTTAATCCTCTCCTAACTGTAAATTTGTATTTTTTGACCTATATGTCCCCAATTCACCCACCCACCACCCACCTCCAGGCCCTTGTAATGACCATTCTACTCTACTTCTACAAATTTGGCTTTTTTGGTTCCACATATATAGTGTTATCATACAATATTTGTCTTTTTCTGACTTATCTCAGTGTAATGCCATCAAGGTAAATCCATGTTGCTATAAATGGCTGGATTTCCTTATTTCTCATGGACAAATAGTATTACATTGTATATATTTATCTCATCTTTAGCCTTTCATCCACTAATGGACACTTAGGTTGTTTCCATATCTTGGCTACTGTAAATAATGCTGCAATGAACATAGGAGTGCACATACCATTTTTTAGATCCTGTTTTCACTTCTTTTGGATATATACCCAGAAGAGGGCTTGTGGAAATATAAGGTAGGTATATTTTTAATTTTTTGAGGAACTTTCACACTGTTTTCTATAGAGACTATAGCAATTTACATTCCCACCAACAGTGCACAGAATTCTCATTCTCCATATTCTCAAAGGCATTTATCTCATCTTTTTGATTAAAGCAGTCTTCACCAGTGTGAGGTGATATTTCACTGTGGTTTTGATTTACATTTCCCTTGATGATTAGTGATGTTAAGCAGTTTTTCATGTACTTGTTGACCACTTATATGTCATCTTCGGAAACATTTCTGTTCAGGTCATTTACCCATTTTTTATTGGGCTATTTGTTTTTCTGATACTGAATTCTATGTGTTCCTTATATATTTTGGGTAATTTGCCTGATGATATGTTTATTAAGACTTATTTAGTGGTTTGACATGTGATCTATCCAAGATAATGATCTGTGTGCACTTAGGAAGAATATATGTTCTGCTGTTGTTGGATGGTATGTTCTGTACATATTTGTTAGGTCCATTTGGTCCCAATATTGTTCAAATATACTGTTTCCTTATTGATTCTTTGTCTTGATGATCTATCCAGTATTGAGAGTGGGGTATTAAGGTCCCCAGCTATTAGTTCTTGTTTTAGTTACATTAGTATTTTTTTATATTTATTCCTATGCTGAGGCAAATATTTATAATTATTACATTTTTTTGATGTATTGACCCTTTACCGTTATATAATGATGCTTTTGTCTCTTGTTATAGTTTTTGATTTAGAATCTATTTGTCTAATGTAAGTATAGCTACCTCTCATTTCTTTGAGCATATGTATGTATTTAAACTTGAAATGAGTCTTTTATAGGCAGCGTATAGTTGGGTCTTATTTTGTTATCCATTCAGCCATTACATGCCTTTTGATTGTGGGATTTTATTCATTTACATTGAAATTAATTATTGTTAGTTAAGGACTTATTAATGCATATTATTAGTTATTTTCTGGCTGTTTTATAGTTCTTTTGTTCCTTTCTTATTGTCTTCCTTTGTGAATTGATATTTTTCTGCAGTGGTATACCTGGTTTCCTTCTCTTTATCTTGTGTTCTACTATAGGTTTTAACATTACAGCTATCCTGAGGCTTAAATGAAACACTGTATAGATAGATATATATAAAGATACATATAGATCTATCTATATATATATCGATATATATAGTCTATTTTAACCTGTTCATGTCAACTCTTTATGTCAACTTAACTTCAAAAGCATACATTTGATCCTTTGCCCACCACCTTTTAGGTTTTTGATGTCACAATTTACATATTTTATATCCTGTATTCATTAACAGATTATTATGGCTATAGCTATTTTTCTTAGAGAGGGAGACAGGGGAGGAGCAGACAAGGAGAGAGAGGATCTTAAGCAGTCTCTGTGCCCAACACAGAGTCTGACGTGGGACTCAGTCTCAGAAACCTAAGCTCATGACCTGAGCCAGAATCTAGAGTTGGACATTTAATCAATTGAGCCACTTAGGAATCCTATAGCTATTTTTTAAATTTTTTTTTTAAGATTTTATTTATTTATTTGACAGATGAGAGCACAAGTAGGCAGAGAGAGAGGAGGAAGCAGGCTCCCTGCTGAGAAGAGAGCTCCATCTGGGGCTCGATCCCAGGACCCTGGGATCATGACCTGAGCCGAAGGCAGAGGCTTTAACCCACTGAGCCACCCAGGCGCCCCCCTATAGCTATTTTTAATACTCTGTCCTTTAACCTTTGCCCTGGAGTTAAGTGATTAATATGCATGATATATAATATTGGAGTGTTTTGATTTTGAATGGTATGTTTTATATTTTCAAGTGTTTTCATGTTTCTAAGTAGGGTTCTTTCATTTCAGCTTGAACAACTCTTTTCAGGATTCTTTTCAGCCAAATTTGTGGTGCTAAACCTTCTTAGTTTTTGTCTGTCTGGAAAAGTCTTGCTCCTTTATTTTTGAAAGAAAACTTTGCTGGATAAAGTATTCTTGGTTGGCTATTTGTTTGTTTGTTTGTTTGTTTCAGCCCTTTGAATGCACCATTCCTCTCTCCCCTGGCCTTCAAGGTTTCTGCTGAGAAATCTGCTGATAGAATTATGATGGTTCATTTGTCAGTAACAAGCTTCTCTTCTCTTCCAGCTTTCAAGATTCTTTCTTTGTCCTTGATTTTGACAATTTTATTATAATGTGTCTGAAGAAGATCCCTCTAAGCTAAGTTTATATGAGACTTAAGAATTTCATGAACTTGGATGTCTGTATCTCTCCCATGTTGTGAAGAGTTTTGGGCCATTATTTTTTTTTTAATAATCTTTTTTTTTTTTTCCTCTTTTAGTCCTCTCTTTTCTTTCTGGAACTGTGTGTATATTATTTTCATATAAGCCCTGGGTTTTTTTTTTTTATTCCTTTCCATTTTTTTTTTTTCCCTTTTGGTTTCTCTGACTAGATAATTTCAAATGATCTGCATCTGTGTGCATTAACTCTTTCTTCTGATTGGTTCAATCCGCTACTAAACCTGTCAAAGTTTTCAATACAGCCATTGTATTCTTCAGGTCCAGATTTTTTGTTTGGTTCTATTTTATGTTTTGTCTCTTTGTTAACTTTTATTTTGCTTTTGTATTATTTTCTTGATTTTATTAAATAATTTCTCTGTTTTCTTTTGTAGCTCTATAGGCATCTTGAGAACAATTATGTTGTGTGTTTGTCAGGCAATTTATGTGTATCCTTTTCTTTGGAATCAGTTACTGGAGTTCTGCAGTGTTTCTTTGATGGTGTTATGTTTCCCTGATTCTTCGTGACCCCTATAGCCGTGTGTAGGTGTCTGCAAATTTCATGAAGCTGTCAGCCTTCCATGACTTCAAGTCACGGAAGAGGTATAGGGCACTAATGGGGTAGAGATGTATGGTCACTCTGG
This sequence comes from Taxidea taxus jeffersonii, assembly GCA_003697995.1. Lineage (NCBI taxonomy): Eukaryota > Metazoa > Chordata > Mammalia > Carnivora > Mustelidae > Taxidea > Taxidea taxus. Next base: position 10,189 of record RCUC01157289.1, on the reverse strand, counting down.
GTTCAGAGAAACATGATGTCTCATTGGCTCAGGCTGCTGAGGCCTATGACTTTGACAACTTCATGGTCCTTGACGTGTGCTGCAGGGTGTCCTATAACCATTGGAGTACATGCCGATAGCTAGGTCCCTGCAGCTTCTAGTATGCTCACAATTGGCTCTGATCCTTGCTGCTGGTCCTGACCCTTGCCTCTACATATGTGTTCTTCTCACTACACAGACACCAGCAGCCAGCCCTCATAGTTAAATCTGTGTACACCATTGTCTCCAGCCACCACTAATACCTACCTTGTTCCCTAGCTTAGCCACTGGGCATAGAGGTACTGCTAAGGACTCAGTATCCCTCCTAGCTACTAGAGACCCACTACAGTGCTTGCTGAGGGCCACACAGTTGCCAAAGTTATAGACCCCAGTGGCCTGAAACAATGAGAAATCATGCCCACACACACCTGGAGCCACCACAAAGGATGATAGTGTAACTTCAGGAGAGGCTGGTGATGGGAGTTTGGCCAGCAAGATGCAGGTACACAGCTCAGGGGCTAGCTGCAGATAAAACCAGAAGCTAATGAAAGGAGACAGGGCTGGAGCTAGGCCCGTGAACAGCTCTGGGAATCTTGGCTATTGTCATGTGCACCATGGCTGTGGGGTCTTGCCATTGACACACACAGCAGTGAAGGCTAGTGGCAGGAGTTGGGGCAGCATTGTGCAGATACATAGATAAAGGGGTTAATCCCCAGTGCGTACACAATTGTGGCAGTAGGCTGTGGGGATCTAGAAGAGTGTCTTGCATTTGTATAGCCACAGAGGCCAAGAATGGTTGCCAGTGTGGATCCTAGATTTTAACAGGACGGGAGATGGCGTGGGGACAGACTTGAGGTGGCTGCTGCCTGTGAACACAAAAACCCATGAGGGAAACCTCTGTGGTCAAGTCTGCAAAGAGTCCGTAGTGGCTGTGCTGGACACTGGTTTCTTAGGCAACAAAACCTGCTGGGGTCTCCTGGAGATTGAGGCCATTGGAAACTGAAGGATTTTTGCTGTGTGGTTGATATTAGAGACCTTCCTTTCTTCCTTGTTCCAAACCATCTCTATAAACCTCAGATTTGCCACTTTCTGGGTGCGGTAAAACTGAAGCAGGTCCTTTGCAAGTACCCCCAAAGTACTGGTTGCTCCTCTACTCTCCCTTCCCTGGTTGGGGGAACTCTTTTGGGCCAGAGAGTTTTCTCTTGGCATTGAGTAGTGCCAGCTGGGGGATAATATTCAGGCAAAATGAGGCTGTTCTCCCTTCTCCTTTTGTGCAGTTATTCTTTTTTTTTCTTTACTTTTTTTTAAGATTTTATTTATTTATTTGACAGAGATCACAAGCAGGCAGAAAGGCAGGCAGAGAGAGAGAGGGGGGAAGCAGGCTCACCGCCGAGCAGAGAGCTCAGATGCAGGGCTCAATCCCAAGACCCTGCGATCATGACCTGAGCCGAAGGCAGAGGCTTTAACCCACTGAGCCACCCAGGCGCCCCTCTTTTTATCTTTTTTAAAGATTTTTTAAAATGTATTTATTTGACAGATAGAGATCACAAGTAGGGGAATGTTTGTTGTTTTTTCACTGTGTTGATGAAATTTCTCAAATGGACTCCTGATCTCACCTGACACTATTTTTGTTCATATATAGCTGCCTAATTGTTGATCTCATGGAGGAATGGAGGCTGGAGTCGCTTACTCTGCCATTTTTAGTGACATTATGAAAAAATGATGCTCTTATTCATAAATGAAAATGTACGGCCTTTCAATTACTTGCATTTAATACAAAAATATTTGCATTCCAATTATTTACATTTAATACAAAATAGTTCTCCTTAGAGTACTATGCTTCATAATGTTTTATAAATTTTTCTTCTCAAACTTCAAATGTACATAGAGAGGACAGAACTTAACCCAATAAAACAGCATAATTCTATATTGTAGTGCCTCTAAAATATATATTAAACTATATAAAGAGTGAAAAGTTCTCCTACTTCACAATCATTATGAAATCTCATTGTTTGAATCCCAAACAGATAGCAGTCAGCCATTATGTAACATATGGGATTGCTATAGAAGTCCATATGCTTTGCAACAGTTGGTGTTCAAATGAAAATATGTGAAGTCAAATAAAAATGTGGCCCAGATGACAAAACCTAATTACCAGCAGCACCAAGCTGCAGAATTTCTTTTGAACTACCTATGCCACTTTTTTTCCAGTGTTTTTTAGAAATTTCCTTGGTAAAATAACTTCCAATAAACTTGTAGGTTATAGAAAACAAACTATAAGATTAAAATATAACTTTTATTCTAGTTTTCTTCAATGGATTAATAATGATGGTTTCCTTTTTCTCTAAAAACTACCCCAAAGCTACAAGGTTAATAGAAAAAGGAAAAGTCATAGTCAATGAGACCAGGAGATACTGATATTCTAAAGCCTCCTCTCTCTCTCTCTCTCTCTCCCACTCATACATGTGTAGATACATGTATAGGTGCTGTTCACATGGGCAGGAAGATACATAGAAGGGATACTCATGGCTAAATACATTAAATAAGACAAAACATTGTTCTTTAAAATAAGTGGCAGAATATGAAATTAAAATCTAATAATCCAAAACAAACAAAAAATAAAGTCTAATAATCTTTCTCTAGAAACATGAAAATATTCATGCAGGCTAGCTGGGTATATTTTTTGAGTCAGATTTGGTTTTATTTATTTAGAAGCTGGAAATCCAGGGTTATAGAATAAAACAAACAAACAAAAATATTTGCAGGAAGCTTCTTACCGGAGAGAAGTAAAGATGAGACATTTTTCATTGGGAGTAGTTTTTTTTTTTTTTTTTTTAATTTATTTATTAGAGAGAGAGAGCGAGCAAGGCAGGCAGAGGGGCAGGCAGAGGCAGAGGGAGAAGCAGGCTCCCTGCCGAGCAAGGAGCCCGATGTGGGACTCGATCCCAGGACGCTGGAATCATGACCTGAGCCAAAGGCAGCTGCTTAACCAACTGAGCCACCCAGGCGTCCCGGGAGTAGTTTTTATGAATAGTATTTACTGACTGTGAAGACAAAATTTGAAGATTTCACATTAAATAGTAGACTACAAGAAAAAAACTTTTCAATTTCAAAGATACCTTTGTTCCTGTTTTGACAAGAGTATTCAGGAAATAATTTGATTAGAAAGCACCAATATTCTTGCCATAAAACAGAAATTAGCTAAGAATCAATATGCATCTATTATAAGATAAAAAAAAAGATGAGAAAAAAAACTGATGGCAGCCAAAACTCATAAGTAAATGTGGCATAGGGGAAATGAAAATTGTCACTTCCATCAGTTAAAAACATTTACTAAAACAAAATCATTTATAAAATAAGGATGTAAAACAAGAATAAGATTTTGAGACATGTGTTTGTGTTTGAGGTGGCAGAGTTGAAGAATGAAACTATGAAGCAGGAAATCACAGTTGGAAGCTGCACGAAGAAAAGAGACTGTTAAAAACACAGTAATGCACTTGCAAGACAGTGTTAAAGGAAAAAGTAAAAGAGAGCAAACAAAGTATTTCAACTACTCAAAATTAAGAGATAAAACTGAGCATGGGTTTGTCATCCATCAGCTGTTTGTATGAGTTATATACAAACATCTTTATCCCCAGTCTGCAAAAATACAATCATTTCTTTGCCTGCGTACAGTCATTCATTACTTATCCTTAAATTGTTGTTACTTCTGCTTTCCTTTAAGCATATGGTAAATGAAGTTTTATGAAGTCACAAAATAGATATATATTTATTTTTACCTCAATTTTTGTAGTCACATTGCAAGTGTGGTTTCTAACTACAAGTATAAAATTAATTTCTTTTTAATGGGAAAAATTCAATAGAAAGGATATTTACTTAGGAAGTAGATAAAAACTTTAATAAACATTTGGTATGAAAAGCAAAAACTAACTTAAAAGAGATATTAAAGATATACCAAAAAATGTAAATGCCTAAGAGCATCAAATAATGCAAAAATAAAAAGGAAAATTTATCAGAAATTAATAAATTTAAATTTTGAGTTTTAAAATTTCCATATTTTCAGGAAAATTGATATCAAACCTTAAAAACATATACACATCATTGTAAGGAAAAAAAAAAAAACAGAGCAACTATTAAGTATAAAAAATATAGAAAAATTCTCCATGGTAATATATTTTTCAAGGAAATAAAGTGTGATGGATATTAGTTAGACACAATTTATATATCATTCTCATGCTTACACAAAACATTAATAATATTGATAATTAGAGAGAATCTTAATAAGTTACAAAAAAGTTTAAAAATTACAGATAATACCCTTTGGTTGTAATGAGGTGAAATTAATCTAGGAGTAAAATTCCCTGAAAATTGAAAAACCAAGCTCCTAGTAATTAAAATTAAATTAATGTACCAGCTCGAAACTCAAATTATAGAATATGTAGGGGATAAAAAGAGAAACACTGTAACCAGAATCCAATAGCTATATAAAGGAAAATCCATAGACTTGAATAAATATAATGTAAACAAGACAGAATAAATATATTTTTCTCCTATAGAAAATTAAAAATAAATATAAAACTACAGAAATAGAAGAAAATATTAATTGAAGTCCAAACATAAAAGAATAAAACAGAAATAAGAAAATGGTTATCACATTGAGCTGTTTTCTTGGGGGACAAGAATGTACCATTCAAAAAAAAGGGGAAAAGTTATGAAACCACAAAATTGGAAATGACAAAGTAGTCATAATATCAGAGAAGAACTTAAAGGAATAATAATTTATTACCAAACTTTATGCAATTTAAGGGATTTGGATAAAATTGATAATTTGAATATATAAATCAGCAAACAACTACATAGAAAAGAGAGAGTAACTAACATGGACCAGGCCCCCAATTTTTGTCATGCAATTCTAACTTAACTTTAAGAAACAGGAAGCTATTATCATGTAAACTAAATCATGTAAATGTTTCCTAAACACAGAGAGATGTTTTGACATGGATCCCTTTGTAATTTGGGTAGCTACTGAGATTTTATTTTTCCTAAAAATAAAATATAATTCGTAAGATTATAAAAAAGCAATTATGTTTTTATTTGTATATATACAAATACATTACCTTTCAAAAATGTGATACAGAGATTATGTGTTGTTTAACACATCACACAAATATCTAACACCTAATTTAATAACTCCTGTTATATTGGTGTAATACAGTTAACCATAATTTAAAATATCTCTAATGTATATAATTTCATATGAAATGATCTGCAATATCTATTAGTGACCAAGTCAGTGTTATAGCTAATACTGTTACCAGAGATAACCTAGTGTTATCTCTGCTTTCATGATCAAAGGAAATGTTAAATTTCATATTAGTGGAAATACAGATGTCATTTTTTGTCAGTCAAATTTATGAACTCTGATATCTTGATATAGGCTTTTTTACATCATAGAAAGAGTTTAATTTTTAAAATATTAGCACTAATATACAATATATACAACATAGAGGGGATGTAAGGCTATCTCACTTATAAAATAGCAATAACAAATCTAAATAATCATTATCTATCATAGTAGCTGTCATTAAAGACATACTGTACATACTACACTGGTATGGAAATATTGTGAGTTGCAGAACATTGTATAGAAATGCTACTGTGTGTGCAAAACAATAATAATGTGAGCACATATTCATATATGTGAATCGTCCACATATATTTATGTGCATGTACAGTCATATAGATATAATATATATATGAAAGTAGTAATGTATATATGAAAATAGACACATAGGAAGAGGGAACCTGGTGATTGGGGCATTAATAAAACTGAGGCAGGGGCAGCTGGGTGGCTCAATGGGTTAAGCCTCTGCCTTCGGCTCAGGTCATGGTCTCAGGGTCTTGGGATCAAGCCCCACATTGGGCTTTCTGATCAGCAGGGAGCCTGCTTCTCTCTCTCTCTCTCCCTGCCTCTCTATTTGTGATCTCTGTCTTTCAAATAAATAATCAATCTTGAAAATGAATGAGGCAAATTAAAATTTTCAAGAATTTATTTGAGCAAACATAGATTCAAATGGAGCAGCATCAAATTGAAGGTGGTTAGGAATGCTTCAACAGGAGCTAGAGAGATTTTTATGGAAGCAATGAAAGGAAAGCATCTGATTAGCTATAACTTAAGCAGTTGTTTTATATGGAAAGTCTTATTAGCTATTTGTGATTGGTTGGTCTTAAATTTCACTTTTTCAGATTCAGGTGCATTGACACTGGCTTAGGTTTTGGTTTCCTTGCACAGTACCAAAGCATTCTAGCCACTTCAGTCTAGTGGCCTCTCTGTTTAATTACTTCAGTAGGGAGGTCAGAGTAGACAACACATTCATTGTGTGCCTTTCTTACCTCTGTATTTGTATGTTCAATTGTTACCACTTTAAAAATCAACAAAACAATTAAAAAGAAAATAAAACAAAAAAAAAGAAAAGAAAATAGTGAAATCATAGGAGCCATTTTTTATTTAAAAAAAAGAATTGTCCTAATTATTGTAAATTATGAAGCAAATAATTTAGATATGCATATACTTCTAAAAATGCTTGAGCATTTTCTTTCACTATGCTAAAGCTTCTGTAAATATAATATAGATAGAATTCTCAAGCAAACTCATATTTTAGGGCATATAGGATGGACAGTTCTTAAAAGGATAAGTAGTCTAAAAATTTTTTTCCAGTTTCCATCAACAATGTATTTGACAGTCCAATGGTAGCTGAAAGTCTGGTCTTGGGATATGTAAATATCTCCAAAGTGTCACTTTTCTGTAAGCCTACAGATTTCAAGCTAGTGACAGTATTAGGCAGCTGGACTTGTCGATAGCTTTCTGACAAAAATAAAACATGGCAAAGTACATGTTTCCTCTATGTCTATTCTGTCAAAGTCCAGTGTGTCACACTGAACAGGAAAGATGCTACTTGGCTTTGGATTATGTTCATATCCACAAGTTTATAGGTGTTACAGTAAAAAAACAGTAGGAAGTAATAGTACACACACCTTGATTTTCTTCTGCCTAATAGTGGAAAATTAACTGTTCCAGCATGGGCCAAATTTCACTGAATGTCCTATTATTCTTTTTTTTTTTTTTTTTCAGAAAAGTATGCCAAAGGGTTCACTAGCATCATTTACTACATTAAGCAGCAGACTAATCTAACAGATACAGTTTTATATCGCAACTGTGCACTACATAGGTGTGAGCCACTTCAAAAATTACTGAAACTCTCTAAGCCTCAGTAATCTCCTCTCTAAAATAAGGATAATTATATGTACCTCATGTTGTGGTAATGAGAATTAAATGATATAATATACATAATCTACTTAATAGAGTGGCTGACACATTGTGAGCTTTCAAGAAATGAATTATGTAGATAAAAGAATGTATTCTACCCTCAGACCAGCTCAGTTTAAATCCTTGCTTCAGAGAAGGGAGTCAAGATGGCTGAGAAGTAGCAGGCTGAGATGACATCAGGCAGCAGGAGATCAGCTAGATAGCCTATCAAACCATTCCGAACACCTACAAATCCAACAGGAGATCGAAGAGAAGAAAAACAACAATTCTAGAAACAGAAAATCGACCACTTTCTAAAAGGCAGGAACAGCGGAGAAGTGAATCCAACACGACGGGAAGATAGACCCCAGGGGGAGGGCCCAGGTCCCGGCAAGCGGCAGGAAAACGGAGCACAAAATCAGGACTTTTAAAAGTCTGCTTCAGGGAGGGACATCACTCCAGAGGCTAAAATGGGGTGAAGACCTTGCGGGGACAGCGTGGACTCAGGTCCCAAAGGGTCACAGAAAGACCGGGGGTGTCTGAGTGTCACAGAACTCACAGATATTAGAGCAGGGAAGCGGGCTGTGGAGACAGAGCCGAGGTTTCCTAGAGCCATGGTCTGTGACATCGGCCAGTGCTCTGTGCAAGGGGTCCCCACAAGATCCGGGGAGACTCCGACCCGGGAGAGCTCAGGGATCTACGGGGTTCGGAGACTCCAGGTGGGACTCTGCCAGAGACAGAGACGCTTGGTCACAGGCTGGGTGAGCTCGGAGCGCTCCCAGAAGCCAGTGAGACGGGACTGATTACGCACGATTTTCTCCAAGCGCGGCTGGAGGCTGGGGAGACGGGAGTGATTAAACGCTTTTCTCTAAAGACCCACTGAAGACTGGGGCCCCTAGCTCCCAGCTCCTCCGAGCCGGAGATTGGGAGGCCGCCATTATCATTCCCGTCCTCCGGAACTCTACGGAAAGTGTTCAGGGAACAAAAGCCCCCGAAAGCGAACCTGAGAGGATTACTTAGCCCGGCCCCTTGGTAAGGGCGGTGCAATTCCTCCTGGGGCAGAGACACCTGAGAATCACTACAACAGGCCCCTCCCCCAGAAGATCAAAGATATCCAGCCAAGACCAAGTTCATTTAACAAGGAGAACAGCAGATACTTATCTGGACAAAATGACAAGGCAGAAAAGCTCACCACAAAAAAAAAAAACAGGAGGCAGGACCGAAGGCTAGGGACCTAATCAATACAGACATTGGTAATATGTCAGATCTGGAATTCAGGATGACGATTCTCAAGGTTCTAGCTGGGCTCGAAAAAGGCATGGAAGATATTAGAGAAACCCTGTCAGGAGAAATAAAAACCCTTTCTGGAGAAATAAAAGAACTAAAATCTAATCAAGTTGAAATAAAAAAAGCTATTAATGAGGTGCAATAAAAAATGGAGGCTCGGGACGCCTGGGTGGCTCAGTTGGTTAAGCAGCTGCCTTCGGCTCAGGTCATGATCCCAGCGTCCTGGGATCGAGTCCCACATCGGGCTCCTTGCTCGGCAGGGAGCCTGCTTCTCCCTCTGCCTCCGCCTGCCTCTCTGTCTGCCTGTGTTCTCTCTCTCTCTCTCTAATAAAAATAAAATAAAAAATTAAAAATTAAAAAAAAATGGAGGCTCTTACTGCTAGGATAAATGAGGCGGAAGAAAGAATTAGTGATATAGAAGACCAAATGACAGAGAATAAAGAAGCTGAGCAAAAGAGAGACAAACAGATACTGGACCACGAGGGGAGAATTTGAGAGATAAGTGATATCATAAGATGAAACAACATTAGAATAATTGGGATTCCAGAAGAAGAAGAAAGAGAAATAGGAGCCGAATGTATACTGGAGAGGATTATTGTAGAGAATTTCCCTAATATAGCAAGGGGAACAAGCATCAAAATCCAGGAGGTCCAGAGAACACCCCTCAAAATCAATAGGAATCAGTCCACACCCCGGCATCTAATAGTAAAATTTACAAGTCTTAGTGACAAAGAGAAAATCCTGAAAGCAGCGTGGGACAAGAAGTCTGTAACATACAATGGTAAAAATATGAGATTGGCAGCAGACTTATCCACAGAGACCTGGCAGGCCAGAAAGAACTGGCAGGATATATTCAGAGCATTAAATGAGAAAAACATGCTGCCAAGAATACTCTATCCAGCTAGGTTATCACTGAAAATAGAAGGAGAGATAAAAAGCTTCCAGGACAAACAAAAACTGAAAGAATTTGTAAACACCAAACCAGCTCTATAGGAAATATTGAAAGGGGTCCTCTAAGCAAAGAGAGACCCTAAAAGTGTTATCAGAAAGGAACAGAGACAATATACAGTAACAATCACCTTACAGGCAATACAATGGCACTAAATTCATATCTCTCAATAATTACCCTGAACGTAAATGGGCTAAATGCCCCAATCAAAAGACACAGGGTTTCAAAATGGATAAAAAAACAAAACCCATCCATATGCTGCCTACAAGAAACTCATTTTAGACCTGAAGACACCTCCAGATTGAAAGTGAGGGGGTGGAAAACAATTTACCATGCTAATGGACATCAGAAGAAAGCTGGGGTGGCAATCCTTATATCAGATCAATTAGATTTTAAGCCAAAGACTATAATAAGAGATGAGGAGGGACACTATATCATATGCAAAGGGTCTGTCCAACAAGAAGATATAACAATTTTAAATATCTATGCCCCTAACATGGGAGCAGCCAACTATATAAACCAATTAATAACAAAATCAAAGAAACACATTGACAAGAATACAATAATAGTTGGAGACTTTAATACACCCCTCACTGAAATGGACAGATCATCCAAGCAAAAGATCAACA